>JAULJZ010001974.1:0-17151 GCA_032270985.1 Heliamphora pulchella
CATCTAACAAGTGACGATATTTACGCTCAGTAACACCATTCTGCTGAGAGGTATGGGCACAAGTAGTCTGATGAATAATATCACGATCCACATAAAAAAAGTCAACAGTAGACTGGATATATTCTAAAGCATTATCAGAGCGAATAATTTTGATCTGTTTGCCAAATTATGTGAAAATTTTATTATAAAATTTAGTCAGAATAAGAGGCAACTCAAATCGGTTCTTCGTTAAAAATAACCAAATCATGCGAAAGTAATCATCAACAAAGATAACAAAATAAAAATATTCATTAGTACTAGGAGTTCGAGAAGGACCCCAAATATCAGTATAGATTACATCAAAAGACGCAGACTAACGACCATAACTACTAGAAAAAAAAGAGCTACAGTGATGTTAGCTTAACTGACAAGCCTCACAATCTAAACTAGATACAGAACCCAAAGTAGGAATAGCAAACTTTAGCTTTGCCAAGGACAGGTGGCCCAACCAAAAAATGCTACTAAAGAGGAAAGACAGAAGCACTCAAAGCAGTGGATGTGTGAGGAGATGCTAGATCAACATTTAAATAATAGAGACAATTCCCTAAACCAATCATCTTCTTGGTCTGCAGATCTTGAAAAACACAAGAAGAAGAGAAAAAGGTTATGGAACAATTTACAACTTTAGTTAATTGACTAACTGAAAGCAACTTGAACGGAAAATCAGGCACATAGAGGCCAAAGGATAGAGTAAGGGAGCGAGTGGGACGAAGAACCCCTCTACCAAGGACTGTGCGAGAGGAACCATCAGCTAAAATAATATTATGCTGAAAAGACGAGTAAAATCAAAGAAAAATTAGAGATTACCAGACATGTGAGAACTAGCGCCGGAATCTATAATCCATGAAGGACGGGCAAGAGCAGCACAAGCAGTAGTACCTGAATCAGCTAAATTACCAATAGAACTGGAGGAAGGATAAGCGGTACGCAATGCCTGAACTAGATCGCTAATTTGGGTAGTGAGTGAACCATGAGAATCAGAACTAGGGGTTGCTTGGTTAGTAGAAGGGAAAGATGCCGGAGTATTATCAGTAACCTGATGAGCATAACTGGGCCTCCCATACTTTTTCCAACAGCACGGTTTAGTGTGATTAGTAGCCCCACAATGATCACATTTACGGTCACCACGTCCACTCGTGCGACCACCAATACGAGCACCACCACGACTATTATGGCCACCGCGTACACCACGTGGGCCACTACGACTACCAGTAGAAACCAAGGCAAAGGACTCTGAAAGAGAAGAGGCAAGTCGAACCACAAAAGAAGCCTGGCCCAATGAGGAGCGCAAAAGTCGAGAATAGGCATTAGCAGCAGTGGGTAATGTCTCGCTTGCAAGAATCTGATCTTTGAATCCACGCAACTCAGGGTTCAAACCAGATAATAAGGAAGCAATCATAAAGTCCTCCCAGTGGCGCTACTACTAGCTGAGATCAGTAGTAAGGAGTCGTAACTACAGCAACGAAGTCCCAAATCTTTTTAAAGGCGTCACAAAATTCAACAGTTGTAGCAACCGTAGGTTCCATGCTATACCACAACCAGTCCATAACAATTGAATTTTTGCACATCCAATCTTCATATTTAGGATCTGTTTGAGGTAAGGGTTTATCAGTCACATACTTCAATTTACGCTTTCTTCGCAGATAAACTTTCACGGCATGGGCCCAGGCCAAGTAATTCAAGACATTTAATTTGGTAGAGGTGATAGATTTGGGCATATCATAATTCCTAAGTAAAGAGATTTTGTTTTCAGCCATAGCAAGCAACCAAGAACCAAAAGAACAGAGGACAAAGGTCGCACACCAGAAACACGTCGCTTAGCCAGAGAATCAGACCGTAATCTCCAAAATAGTGCAAAGTATATCCAACAAGATGATTGGCAAGTAACATACCATGGAACAAATGAAATCAAGCCATAAACAAAGGGAAGAAGTAAAGCCAGGAAAAAAGTAAACTGATGCTGTCGCGAAGAAGCTATCTCGACGAGAATACCAAAAAACTGAAGCAAATCGAGCCAAATCAACACCCCAAGGTTGATTTACAGACCAGATTGAGAACACCAATTCGAAGCAAGAAGATCGAAAGCCCAGAAAAGCAAAGACCAGGAAGTTGCGCAGTCGACGCAATGAAGCTGTGATGGAGCGAATCCAAAAAATCAAAGCAAATCAAGTCAAATCAACAACTGTCCAGGTGATTTCGGCTCCTATAGATGAGATTGGGACCTTCAATTTAAAACAAAAGTGCCAAAATCTATGAATCCCCAAATAGCCGAAACCCTAAGTACCGAAACTTTAAAAAAATTCGAAAAAGCTCCTCAAATGGCCTCAAAAAATTGTGAAAAAATCATCATAATGCTTAGAATCATCAGCTGCACAAGATCGGAGAATCAATTTCGATCTACTATGCTGACACAGCATGATGTCAACATCGGAATGCTGACATCAGCGTCGGAATGCTGACATCAGCGGCTCAGATTGGTTCCAGTGATGTCTTGGTGATGTTCTACTCTCTTTACGTAGGATTTAATGCTCTGATACCAAGTTAAAATCTAAAATTTAGGTTTTTAGGGTTAGGTATGAAGGGGGAATGAGAGATAGAGAGAAAGAAAGAGAAAGAATTAAGAGAATAAGTTTAGAGTTCTAATTAATTCCCTGCACCTCTAAGAATTTATATTAAAAGTAATAAAAGTCCAAATTACAAGAAGGTCCTTTAAATATAAGTAATATCAATAAAACAAGAAAATAGCTACGCTAACACATTAAATAAGCACACACTAAAGGACTAACTTAAACCAGAGGCTAGACTTTTTTCTACTTTTTTGGAATTTACTGATTTAGTCTATGAAGTACGGATACTGACAAACACAGACTCGAGACACAGCGATTTCAAAAAAAAGACACAATCAAAGCAGGGATATGGCAAAAAAATATATTGTATATTTATATATTTACCCCAAATTTACTTGTTTAAGACTTGAACAATAATCAATACATTTATGTCTTCAACAGTGATCAGTATATGTTGGGCTTTATTTTGCTTTCTTCCAGTTTTAGTCAACATATTTCAAATAATTAGTATTAGACCCCCAAGAATTCATTTAAAATTTTCTCTAGAGCCCCAAATGTGTCATGCAGCTAGTCCATTATTGAACACGCATGTCCTCGCGTGTCCGACGTTGTGTCATACATAAAAAGAAAATAATAAATTAGGACACGCCATGAGGCTTGTCCGACACGTGTCCAAATGTGTTCAAACCATGTCCTTGTCCAACATGTGTCCAACAAGGTTACAGCACATATATTGGGTTGTTCGTGCTTTCTAGGAGTTAGTTGTTTTAGTTGTCAATTGAGAGAAGATTTCACAAGAAAACTCGTAACTACTTTTTAACACTCCAGAATGTGGTAGAACAATGTGATGTACAATATTCAAAATCCAAGAAAAAATGTACCAAGCATAATGTGAAATGAGCACAGCATAAGAACAATAGCTGCATCTCTGTAACACAAACAGTGACAGCATAAAGCTAAAATTTAGGCTTTTTGAGTATAGGTTGGGACACAATGCGACCATTTTGGGAGCAAAATCTTCTGACAGAATAACAAGGACAATTATTTGCTAATTTAACATATTGGATAATAAAAGAGATCAAAGATTGAGCAGCTAACATATGGCTCTCTCTCCTGGAAAATAAGTGATAAAATATGAGACATACAAGAAGTCAATATGCAACTACAGGCTTTTCTTACTTATTCATGAATCTAACTGACATAGGCAACCCATTTTTGGCCATGTTGGACACCATGTCCACCACCGGAATCCAGAATAGGGAGTTAAACGTATCAGAGGCATCATTGCTTTGGTGAAAAATAAGGTCCAGGTCCATCATTCTTTTCCCATGAGTAAACTTAATGATATTTTAACCTTTCCTACACTTTCCCCCTAACAAAACAATACTCATTCCAAACAATTTAGGTTCAGCAACACGGAAAGATAGCAGAAGCATAACCATCCTTATCAACCCAAAAATAATTATTCCCTTGTAGTTAGATACATTTTGAATTTAAAACTTTTGTTTCGCCACAGAGAGTGTCTTCTAAAGGTTTTTCAGAGAACATAAAAGAGCATTGAAACAATATAGGTACAATCACCAAAACTTGATCATATGGCTTGAGAACTGGGAAGAAAGCAAAACTTAATTTAAAAGAAAAACACACCCAATAAATGCCCAGCAATGAATTACCTCAACTTTTTCCGGTAGCATAGATTGTAAAAGAATTTTTCCTTCACACTCCACCTACAGAAACTTTTCATCTTTTGGGCAAATAAATGCCCAGATGCATGATAAAAGCAGTTTAAAAAAAAGGTTAACAGTAAAAAAATAGTTTCACTATAAAATGTTTCAAACCAAACCAAATCAAACCAAAATCCATATTTGGATTCATGCTCATACAGAGAGCTGACCAGAGTAAAATAAAATAGAAAAGAAAATTACATCAAGTAAAAAAAATATCACCAATTATGGACACAAATGTTCAAAGACTAAAGAGAGAACCTGTGGAAGAGTCATCGAATACAATATTAATTGATTCACAGTCTGAGAAATACTGTTTGGCCAGCGACCTGAAATTAACTAGAGGTTCAACTTGTCTGAATCTGGGAAAGCACAATGGTGAAGAAATTGAGATGGAAGATGGACCGTTTAACAAAGAATCAGGTTCACACAAAGATCCTGGCTTCCCAATTAAATCAACTAGATACTCCCTGTAATAATGCATAGAAAATGTTAGCACAAATTTTTCAAGACCATGATAGAGGCATTCAACAAAGATTGCACATGCAAAGGATAGATTACAATAGAATACATGTTCAACCAT
Source organism: Heliamphora pulchella (assembly GCA_032270985.1). NCBI lineage: Eukaryota > Viridiplantae > Streptophyta > Magnoliopsida > Ericales > Sarraceniaceae > Heliamphora > Heliamphora pulchella. The sequence continues at coordinate 4,914 of JAULJZ010001974.1, forward strand.
TTCAATAATGCACGTTCGTTTTCGTAATCCTCACTTTTTTTCCTTTTTTCTTTTTTTTTTTTTTTGGGGGGGGGGGGGGGGGGGGGTTGGAAGGGGGAGAACAAATGCAACTACTAAAGAAAAAAGTCAAAAGCAAGCACAGGATTCATTTTTGCATGCATCAAGACAAATAATACATATGCCATTCCCCCATGCCCAGGGGTGGAAAAAATTGCCAAGTTCAATATACTCGTCATTAATTTTCTCAAGGAATTCAAAGTAGCAAATAGTGTAGTGCCATTAGAAACTAATAGCTTGATGATTTCATGACTCCAAATCTATCCTTTCACCTTTCTAAAAGAAACCAATGGTCCAAAATAGAAAAGTATTCTGCCAAGGCAAGATGCTGGGAGAATTGCACTAGCTCCAAACCTAACCTTTCATTATTTGCAAGAAGTGCCAAACCTAATATTTGTGAATGCAGAAATCACCAGCGCAATCTCATTGCAGGAGGCAATATGACCACACAAAAATTTGCCAAACATTACAGATTAAGATCCCTATTTCCAATAAGAATCTGAATATTATGTAACACCAACCTCTTGTTAAGATGTAATCCTCCATTCTTCTTGGGTAAAAATAAAACAATGGCACATTTTCCAAACAAAAAAGTCTGTTGTGTACACCCAATTGAAAGGGTGTGCCATACGCAAGGTATAACACAATGTAGTCTTGGTTACGAATCAAAGTGGTGTTGTGATGACTTGAATGGTGTGGGTTATGAATCAAAAGTGGTGTTGGTCACAACCTAAGAAACAAGGATATGGATACGAGACACAGACATGACACAATACAGACACACTAACAGGTGTTTTTTCAAGAAATTAGGACATGAACATGTCACAGACGGATTGAATAAATTCTATAGAAATATATAATTTTGTATATACATGTTATAATCCATAACCAACATTATTTCAATTATAACTGAGCATAAAAAACAACATTACATCAGTCAAAGTGCAAAGACTTGAGAACTTAGGGTTCGAGGAAAAGGGAGAAGAGGAGAAAAGGAAGAAGATAAGGAATTGGGAGTAGGTTTCAAGAAATGTAGTCTGTCCACTTTAGTGTATCTATTTGTATTAAATTACACCATGATGCAATTGCACTAGTACCATTAAGACAAAATAAAACTCTAGCAACAACAATATTATGAAGCTATCATATCACAAAGCTACTAAATAAATATTGCAGAACCAAGCATCTATAGAATTTATATTGACTCACACGATGATGCAATTGCAATAGTACAGATATATGGAAATATGGAAGTAATTGACAGTAAATGAAAGAATGTACAGATATACGACAATCATAAAAGAGTGAAACAACTTTAGTAAATATTGCACACCAGAAAATTGAATTGTCCTCCCAATGAACCTTCAATGACAATACTCTATAGAGAATATCATTTACACATCAATACATGAAATTACGTGAAAGTCATTTTAGCATGGCCACTAGGTAACCAAGATGAGATAGGTTTGGGATTCAACCCACGATCAAAATGAAAATGCACATAGATGGAATATCAATCCACACAGTCTACCTGTCAAGGCCAAAGCGAACAAGACAAGAGGCGGCATCATCTGTCATACAATATTTGCAACCCTTCGCAACCCGACATGGTAAATCAATTGTGTCAGCCAGAACCTGCATAAATCAGTAGCTGAAAACATATGAATAGCCTTAATCTACATTACATGGAAACTTCCTAATATAACCAGAGGTTATCACAAACGCGTCCGACATGTTCAATTAGATATTAACCTAGTAAACATATTTAGTATTTTGTGTTTGCCCCAAAACTAAAGTCCCATATTATGCATGAAATGTTAAATTGCACCTTACAAAAACGATTTTACCTTAGAATATAAATTTCTAGAAGAAACATATTCAGAAATATGAAAAAAAAAAATTCATGTCCCCACCTCCTTGACATGAGAGTAAGAGTTTGATAAAGTTGACACTAACACATATCTGCACCCGAGTCCATATAATTAAACATTTAAACCAGAAAAAAAATACAGATCTCTCATCTTAAATTTTATGGTTAAGAGAGAGAGAGGGTCACCCAGGAGGAATTTAATGTCCAGTAACAACTCAAAAAATTTAAAACTAGAAAGGGCATTGCAAAATCAAAAGTGATTCAACAAAGAAAAAATAGTTTTACCCACATGAAGAACAAATAAATTCAATATAATCGGTAACATTGATAGACCATCCTACTAAAGCGAATAAAAAAACTATTGGAAGCACATCCTACTAAAGCGAATAAAAAAACAGCAGAGCATACTGATGTCGTGATGGTATATATGAAACATACCTTGAATAGCAAAGCACGATGTCTGCAAAGACCAACAGAAAGGCTACCAATTGGAAGCACAATGGATCCTAAAAATTCCTTAAGACCATCACTGCACTCCTTCCAGAAGGGAACAAAGCCATCTTCTCCCGTGGAAGCTGCACCCCTTGTGACGGAAATAAAATTGATTATAAAACCAGAAAAGGGGGGCATAAATAGGGTACAGGAGTCTCTTAAAGGCTATAAACTCACCCCATGCAATTGCAGATGATTTTTGCAAGCTGGTCAATAACTTCTTCGGTAGTGATGCAACTGCACGAGACACTATTAATCTTGTTTTGTAGTTCTTTTAACCTAGGATCACTACGCCGATCAATCAAAATTACTTCAATTGAAGAATCCATCCTAGGATCAACGGCCTTAAGCGACTCAATTGATGGAATACGGCTCTTCTCTTGCACATCATTGCATAAAGTCCATAGATATGGATCCATCCCATGAATTAAATAAAATCCATCCGGAATTCTGTCAAAGTATGATAGGCAGCCATTCACCTGGTGCAAATCAAATTTGAAGGCAGGATATTATCAATCCTACTGCTCATCAAATTTTACATTTACTTCGTAATAGCACGTCCTAAGGCACATTTATTTCATACTAATCATGTAAAGAAATTAAACAAAATGAACAGAGCATAAGACTGGGGGTTCATCTGTTGACCATTATCTAAAGCACCGTTACAAATTTAAATGCTTAATCAAAGAGGTTTTTTGTCATATGGAGCTCATAAAACTAAAGAAATTCTATGCTTAATTGAAGTTATGTGTTTCACTCTAAAATCGGCAAGTTTGCCCACTCACTGCACTGGCAGTAAAATAGGAGATATATAAAAATGCCTAGTCGAAGTGGAAGTGTCTTAATTAACAAAGTTATATAATAAAATCCTAATTACTAAAAAATTGCCCGAAGAATGGAGAAAAAGTATTCTAGTACATACATATAAAAAATAAAGTAGATATTCAAAATTGTAAAAACTATAAAGGTATTAAAATGACGAGTCATAAAATGAAGTTATGGAAAAAAGTGATTAAACATTATCTAAAATTAACAACAACAATATTGCAGAATCAATTTAGTTTTATACCTAGTAAATTAGTTATAAAAGCAAACCACCTACCGAGAAAATTAATAAAGAAATATAGAGAAAAAAAGAGAAATATTCATATGATTTTTATAAACTTAAAAAAGACCTACGATAGAGTACGTAGAGGCTAGAGATATCATATGGTGGGCGTTGGAGAGAGAATGAGTGACAAATTGGTACATTAATGTTGTAAAAGACATGTATAATGGAACTGTCATGACAATTAGATCGCACGCATAAGAAATAAGTGAATTCCCGATTACAAAAAAATTACACGAAGGATCGATTTTAAATCTTTATCTCCTTGCCTTAGTTATGAATGAACTAACTAGGCATATCCAAGATGATTTTTCATAGAGTATGTTGTTCGTTGATGATATAGTCTTAGTGAATAAGACTAGGAATGGAATTAACGCTGAGTTAGAATGTAAAAAAAAAAAATTTGAAGTCTATAGAGTATCAAGTAAATAGAAGTAAAATTGAATATATAGAATATAATTTTAGTATTAATAGGAGTATTAATAGTGAAAAAGTAAAAATTTAAAACCAAGAGATACCTAAGAGTGAATATTTTCGTTATGTAGGTTCGATTATTAACAAAGAGAGAGAGGGGTTACAAATGACATAACTCATAAAATCAAAATTAGTTGGGTCGAATAGAAAGATGTTACCGGTGTTCTATGTGGTCAGTGAATACCTACAAGATTAAAAGAAAAACTTTAAAGGACAATTATTGGGTTTCTTAGAAATATCACATAAATAAGATGAATGTTATTGAAATAAGAATACTAAAGTAGATGTGTGGTAAAACTAAAAAAGATAAAATTAAGAATGAAAAGACTCGTGAAATGGTAAGGATCGCACTAATTGAGAACAAGTTAAAAGTAAATAAATTAAGGTGGTTTAAACACATACAATGTACACCAATTGATGCAGTAGTAAAGAAAACCGATAGGATTATGGGTAATAAAAATACTAGGGGAAGAGGTAAATCTAAATTAACATGAGATGTCATACTAAGAAGAGATATGAACTTATTCGAACTAAGTGAAGATATGGATTGCCCTTGAGATAACAAAATAGCGTAAAAAGATTCATATAGCCGACTTCAATTGATTGGGATAAAAGCTTTGGTTGGTTTGAGCTCATAAAACTAAAAAAATTCAAATGCTTAATCAAAGTTATGCATTTCACTCATAGCGTTTCACTCTTAACACGGCAAGTTTGCCCATTTACTGCACTGACAGTCAAATAGCATCAAACTTCTTTTCTTTCACTTACCTGCATTTATTTAATTCAAGACAGACACCTTTTGATAGCTCTTACAAAAGAAACCCAGTTTTATCAAGAAATGTATACAAAGCATCTAGAATTCACATTGTAGGCTTAGAATCTTCAACTATAAGGAGCAATTCAAGCAACAACTATCGCGTAGGAATTAAATGAAGTGTTTATGTCTTTATGATAATGAGCGCCGGAATAAAACGAACTGTAAGAGGAGGAAATGAAATTAAGATCATGATAAACCCTACCCAAAATCGGTGCGACATAGACTCAGCTGAATTAGTCGAAGCCAACAATCGGGACGCGGATTCGTCTTGCACTGGATCCAAGAAATTGGGATCATCGGCACAAGTAGCTTCGGACGACAATCGTAGCGCCAAAGCCAGCTGCAATTGGTAGCTCTCCTCCGTTTGCTGCGCCCAGCTCTTCGACGACGACCCCCCAACGCCGCCCGTCTCCGCCGCCTTCGACCTGAACTCTCCTCCTCCGCCGCCGCCGACCTTGAACACGTCGTCATGCAAGTGGCCAAAACCGTCGGGATCGGTGGTCGCCACCGACGGCATGTAGTACTCCCCGGACACCGAGCTCTCGCCAAAGCTACTCCCGCTCGACTGCCGCTGCAACCCGATCGCCGCCGGGAACCCCGACCCGATCCGACCCGGCTGGTGAAGCATTCGGTGATCGATCAAGACCCAGTCGGAACTCCTATCGCTCTTCGCCTTGGTCTTATCGCCTGACAAGGACTCGTGGTAGGGGCCGGTGCCACCGACCACGGAGGAGAACCTCTGCGACGGCGGCGGCGGCGGCGGCGGCGGTTGGTGGTATTGATCGTCGGCGACTTGGGTCAGCAGAGTATAATTGGATCGTTTACCGGGCATTTCCATGGATCAAATTCCGAGAGGAGAACTGTAAACCCTCACAAAACGCAAGGGGACGCCATTGTTACCGGTCGGTTTGAGTCAGAACTCAGTACGAGCTCCTGCGCTTTTTCTCTGTCCTATATTTTCTCTCACTAGAATTTTGCTTTCTTCTGTTGTCGGAGAGAAGGGGGAGGGACGGTCCGGGATTTTCGATTAGTGGCGTTTAATCATAACACTGGAGATTTTTTTATTTTTAATAAATTTGTTTTATAATTAATTCAAATGAGTTTACATTTTAAATTTCTTTCGTCAAAATAAATAAAGGAAATCAACTAAATTTTTTTTAAAAAATCCGAAAGGCGAACTTAACAATTTTTTTTATTTTTGTGATTTTTTTATTTTTAGTAAAATTTCTTGAATTTTGACCTAAATGATTATATTTTTAAAATTTATTTTGTCACAGAAATTAGTAAAAAACAAATTTAAATTCAAAAATAAAAAATCTGAAAAAAAAGACCCAAAATAAACTCAAAAAAAGCCATTGGGCTTTTTAGGTCAAACATCTTATTTTTTACTTTTGTAGCTAAAAAATTAAATTTAGTTTAAAATAGGTTGTTTGGAAAACTTGACTTTTAAGTTAACTTTTTTAAAATTAGTTATTTGGTTAAAAAATTGACTTTTTTATTTTTTCTTTAAATTTGACATTGTTTGTCCTTTTATGTATTTGATTTGATTATATATAGTTAATAGTAGTAAATAAGTTATGAATTGGGGATATTATTATATTTTAAAAGTTATTGGAATTTGAATAGAATATTTTAATAGTTTGTATTTTGATTAGATTAATTTTTTTACCAAACACATCATAGTAATTTTTTTACATTTTTAACCAAAAATTCAAAATTGCCAAACTGACTCATAAATTGAAACATGCTACCAACCTCTTATTGGAGGGTGGTAGTAAAGGTCTTGTTTATTTTGAAAATAAAGAAATAGAGGATTGGACTAATAGATAAAATTGAGTTATGAAGATTTTTTTTGTTCCTTATGTATTATAAGTCACACATTTGTACTGTGGGATTCAAAATAATAGTTCCATAAATGAGGAATTGTTAATTTTTTATTTATAATATTAATAATATCAAGACAATTTGTATTATTAGTACGAGGTTTTGAATTATTTTTTTTCCTTATCTATTGATCAAAAATAACTCTACAATTTTTATCGCATTCTTTATTCCGTTCTAACCAAATATGAGTCAAATTTCTCACTTTATACGTGTTAACCAAAACACAAATCAATCTCCTTCGAAATAAAAAATTCTTCCGAGTACCAAGCGATTGCTTTAGGTCCTATGCCTTGTTTCAGGATTTTATCAAAAAAATCACAAATGATAAAATCAAAAGCAATAAAGCTTAAATTTTATTGCTTCGACAGAGGATTGGTTACAGATACTATGATCTACTCCTATGAATTGAAATAAAAATTATAAGAAAAATAAACGATTTGCCAGATTGTATAAGTGTGTTTAATAATTACAAGTCCACATAGATATAAAGAATTTCATAAATAACTACTTCTAACTTCTAATAACTTCCTACAACTACACTAAGCATAAATTATTCTTACGACGCCAACTGTTCCACGTAAGTCATAATTTCTTCTAACCGCTACTTTTCTATTTAACTGTCATTGATCATCATAAAAAATAATTCATATGGGTATTATAGAAGTATATATTACTTTTCATCAAGCATTTATAAAATATAATAGGCTATTTAAATAAATAATAATATTCTTGACAAAGAATTGTTAATTATGGTGTAAACAATACCCCAAACTCTTTAAGAATGAGATTCGTCGAATTCTTAAAGAATTGTAATATTACATTAAAGTCAAATTTTTGATAGCCATAAATGGTTAAATTAATCAAAGTCGAATTTTTAATAGCCACAAATAGCTAAAATTCTATGACATTTTTTTAATTATTATTATTATTTATTTAAATTTATTGATAAGCGTGCCTTATTAGCTTTAGATTGGTCTCTAACCATTTATACTTATACTTGTACTTTTAAAAGACTCTCGAAAGATAACTATCTTTTTTTGATTATTTATTTATTTATTTTTTAAACAATCCCATGTATGCCTTTGACATGTTGTCAACAAAAATAATGTATTAACCTTTGAATGCCTTTGACAGGCTTATAAGCGTACTACACTCGAAAGTCAAGAAATTTTCTTTCAAAACACAAAAACTTTTTTTTAATATATATATATATATATACTATGGAAAGACATGTTATAGCTTTTGAAATTTAGCTTTCTCAAACGCGTGTCCCAACAACAACATGACACAAATTTATCATATACAAAACAATTATATCATGGCAACTCATGTCCTTTTAAATAAAAAACCCATCATAAGATGACAATGAATCCAAATTGACGGCTGTCGACAGAACATATATATATTTTTTATTATTAAACTTATTTTATGAAAAACTTGGAAAACTTAAAAGGCCATATAACCTGATAGGCGAGTCAGCCCTGATAGGCGAGTAATCCTCGTCAGGCGTAGCCCCAAATACAGTATCCCTCAACATAAACAAAAATTATTGCTAGGCGGGACCTATTTATATTGTTCCGTCGATTTTCCTATTTACAAGCTATTCGATCAAAAACTCTGTCGATTTTTTTTATAATTCCATTAAGGATTCAATTGGATTAATTCCAATTTCGAAATAAAATTCTTTCATTGAAAGTATCACCATAAAATTTTATTCTTTCTTTTTAATTTCGTCGACTTGGAAAAGCGAAAATTTTTTCTTTTTCATTCATTCAATCATTTTCTTTTTCTTTTGTTGCCATTCTTTGACGTTGTATTTTAATAAAATAAAATCTAATTCAATCATTATTGGCTTATAAAGTTGTCCTCCAGGCTTTCGAAGGTCGAGACCATACGAATCTTTAACTATTTCAATTATTTCTTCCCTCGTAGCCATGATTTCTTGACTAATTACGGGAGTACTTTTTAAAGATTGTTGAACCTAAGTTTAGATTGTTCAATCTTATAAGAATCAACACGTGGTTCAGGTTATTCAAATTTACAAAAATTAAACTGTGATTTAAGTTATTCACTTCTACAAATATCAACTCTAAATAGGGTATGATACATCTCGAAAATATGATTATAATATACATATTGTTGGTACCCGTGATTATAAAGTCCATTAAGGTAGGATGCATCGCATAAACAGGATAGTAATATACCTGTTATTGATAACCCGTGATGATGGGGACCATTGATGGTCTCTGCTGTTCAGTTTGTACTCTTACTGGTAGAAAACTATAAATCTTTTGTACACTAACTCTTATTGCACTCACGAATTTTTACTCTTCAACGGTTGGGTTACAAAGTACCTCTAAAAGTTTCTGTTTCTTGTATGCAGAGAGGTTGTTAAGGCCTTTAGATTGGTAATTCTCGTTATTATTCACCATTTCTTTTAATTTAGTATGACGTCTCACTGGGCATGGCAAATTTGTTAACCAAAAAACAAATCAATCTCATTTGAAATAAGAATTTCTTTCGAGTACCAAGCGATTGCTCTAGGTCCTATGCCTTCTTTCAGGATTTCACCAGAAAAATCACAAATAAAAAAATCAAAAGTAATAAAACTTGAATTTTATTACTTCGATAGAGGAATGGTTACATATACTACGATCTACTCTTATGAGCTGAAATAAAAATTACAAGGAAAATAAAAGATAAAAGAAAAATGGGTGGCTTGTCAGATTGTGCAAGTGTATTTAATAATTACAAGTCCACATATTTATAAAGAACTTCATAAATAACTATTCCTAATTTCTAATAACTTCCCACAACTACACTAAATATGAATTAATCCTACGCTGCCAAGTATCCTATGTAGGTTGTAATTACTTCTAACTACTACTCTTCTATTTGACTGCCACTTGTCATGCTCAAGAATAATTTATATGAATATTTTAGATGTATATATTATTTTTTATCAAGTTTTTATAACATATAGTAGGCTATTTAAATAAAAAATAATATTCTCGACAGAGAATTATTAATTATGGTGTAAATAATACGTTATCTCATCTATAATCATTTGGTATATCAAAAATTATGTTGAATTCCAGTATTATTAATCATTTTATGCTATCCAATTATACCTTAAATAACAAATAAGCCCAAAAAATACATAAATACTTAAATAAATTATATTGATATTTGTAAACTTTACAGACTCTGTCTTTAAAAATTTATTAATATTGAAATTCTTTGTATCTTTTGTTTTATAACTTTTATTATCTACCGTCTAAGTACTATTTTAAAAAATGTATTAATATTAAAATTCTTTATATCGTCCAATTAACAATAGTTAATAAGGCCCTAGCTTATTTATTTAATTTTTATCTTTAAATTTTTTTTATTATTATTTGATCAAATTGTTATATTTTTCAAATGGTCAAATTATTGCATTTTTTTAGATTCTTCTCATCAGATGAAGTGAAAAGTATTTTTTAATTAAGATATAAAAAAAACAAAATTAATAAAAATAAGCTAATAAATTAGAGCTTATGCTATCTATTTTCGTTAGAGAATTTTAAATTTTTGATCATTTTTTTATTTTTTTTATTTCTCTCATTGAGTCAATACAAAAAAATAAAAATAAATAACTAAAAAAAACAGAACTTTCACAAATTAGCCCAAACAGGGCTATATTAAAAAAAGCATCTACTTAATTTTAATTTTGAAGTAATATAAATTCTGAATATATTTAAAATGCTAGTTATTCTATTTGTTTTTACTATTTCATTTTTATTACTAATAACACTTCAAAAATTATAATGTTCTATTATTGCGTTTTTTTAATTACTTTAATTTTTATATATCAATTTTCACATGCTTTGCACTAAAGCCTTGATTGGCAATTTAGCTTTTTGGCTTTTTAGCTAAAAATATCAAAAATGTCAAAAAGTCAAAATTGATCATTTGGCTAAAAAGTAAAAAAGCTAAAAAGCCCAAAAATCAAATCAAAACACAAACTCCCATAATATTTTATTCAAACTTCTATCACTTTTAAAATATAATAATATCACTCATTTATAACTTATTTACTATTACTATAAGCCAAATATAATTATTGATATCAAATATATAGAAGGGTAAATTTATTTACTTTTAGATTCCATTTGTTTCGACGTAAAATATCTTACCATAAAAAATATTTTACATAAAAATAATTTTGTAAAAATTATTTTTTTACTTGTATTTTTTAGTGTTTGGTTAAAATTTTAAAAATGAGAATAAGAGATAAGAGTGACCAAATATGGGAAGAATTCGAGTAAAAGATTTCGAAAGAATTTATGTGGGAAGGATCTACCTCTTATTTTCCCATTCTTACTTATTATGAGAATGATCAAAGGCGGTAAGGATTAGAAGAATGTTCCGAAAGTGCATTCCAAAATTAACTTACAAGTTAATTTTTTATAAGTCAAATTTAATCTAATGAGATAAAATAATTTATTAAAAAATATATTTTACATAGGTATTATTAGTCAAACAGTAAAAATTAAGTAAAATATTTTACCTAAAAATATTTTATATCGAAACAAATGGAGCCTTAATAAAAATATAAAAAAAATTAAATTTTTACTCAAACAAACAACTGACTCGAGAAAAACTAACTTTAAAGTTAAGTTACCTACTTTGAACTTAATTTAATTTTTTATTTTAAAATACAAAAAACTAAAAAAAAAATAAAGTACTTAAAGCATTGCCATTGTGGCGGCGAAAAAAAAAGCCACCGTTTCCAGTGTTCACTTCCCGTTTTGTTATCCAAAGATCGATGGCGTGTGCAGTGTGCACACGAGACAAAAATACGTTATGAATTGCAAAAAGAAAGAAAGAAAATCACATCTAATTCCACGAAAACAATAGTTATTATTTTTGTTATATATATAAATTAACAAAAAAAAATCCATGCTATGTACAATCACATGCAAAAAAAATATAATAATTTCATTTAATAACTTGAATTAAAATCTATTATTTTACTATTTGACTTTAAGCTAAATATAAAAAAAAATTAAATTGATTAAAAGTTGATTTTAAGTTATCCTGTAGAGGAAAAAAAATTGTGAATTAATAATTAATTTTTTGTCACTTGATGCAAAAACCTAATTAAAAGTTCGACTTTGTGCGCATTTATTTAGTGTGCTATAGTGATAGATTTAAGGATCATACCTTATTTTATATGCAGATAAGTTGGTTTTCTATTAAAATATTCTCATGTTCTGTACTCTGGACAATAAATAATTTTTTCTTATGTCCTAATTATGCTAAATTTTGAATTTAACTTTATTCTTACAATTATTGTGACCAATTATTCGATTCATCCTATAAAAATTATTTTAAAAGGCCAATAATTAAATTAGAGAAATATAAATAAGTTAAATATGCCAAAAAAACATGGGTTCTTTTCATCTAAGTCCTATTTTTATATGTTACTTATATTTAAGTTTCATTACAAATTCTCATTTAAGAACAGTCCTAATAAAAATGTAATTTTCTA
>JAULJZ010001985.1:0-17149 GCA_032270985.1 Heliamphora pulchella
CATTTGGGTCATGCAGCCACGGCCTGCCCAGCAGCAGATTGAAGGAGGCCGGTACGTCTAGCACGTGAAACTCAACTAACGTCTCGAGAGGTCCTACTGAAATAGCGAATGACACCAGTCCTAGTACATCCCTTCTTGTATTGTCATAGGCTCGCACCCCTTGATTGTAGGGAGTGAACTGATCTGTTCTCATCCCTAGGCAAACAGTCGCTATTAATGGACAAACGTTCAAGGCAGACCTATTATCAATAAGGGTTATTGGAACCCACTTTTCTAGGCATTTGACGGTGATATGTAGCGGCTTGTTGTGACTTTTTTCTTCAGCGGGAAAATTTTTAACAAAAAAGGAAATGACTTTTGGTTCGGCGACCGGCAGAATAAGCCCAATGAGCTGCTCGGGGGTTGCATCTATCGAGACACTGGCCTTGTTCAACACCTTTAAAATAACTTTTCTATGCTTATGTGACGCCATCAACAAGCCCCAGCTACTGATGTTGGCCTACGTCTTCCTCAACTGTCTCAGTACAGCATCATCCTCCTCCTCTTGCTCTGTCTGTCTCTCTTTCCTGCTTGGCTGTCCTCTTCCTAACTGAGTTGGTTTAAAATATCGTCCACTTCTAGTTAGGTGTTCCACGCCGTCTTCGGGATCCCATAATTCTAGCATCACATTATCAGTCTGTCTTACTTCGTTTATGTGAAGAGGGCTTTCAAATGCCCACAAATTATTTAAGTCACGAACGACTGCCCTTTCCCTTCTTTTCTTGTTATCTTCAATAGCCCATGTATTATCGATTTCCTTTCAAATGTCCTCTTCAATAAAATTCACTTGCTATTCCCGAGCCGCTCAGAAGTCGGCCCACTCGGCCCCGTCTGACTTTAGCACAACCCTTACCAGCCAATAAGACTACATTTCGTTGACATGTATCTCTTCCTCAAAAAGTTGGGGAAGGGTGATTCCATCGAGCACGTGGCCTAATCCATAGGGTCGGGCCAGATAATCTAATGGCTAGTCATTTTCTTCGTTGCGCTCCTCCTCTTGTTGGTAGACTTGGATTAGCGATCGATACCATTCCAAAGCATTATCATTCCATTCTTCCATCCTATCTCGACTACCTCTAATCATCATGAACGAGCATGCTGTCTGATCCTCGATTATTGAAACATGAGGGCGTGGTAGGTGTGCTGAACAGATGTGCTGACTCGGGTCATCTGATTTCCCCAGAGATATGTAATTTACCCTAGTTTGCATGGCATGATTTGGCAGTGGGTTAGCAGTGACATTCAGTTTTGGGGTGACCGATGGTGGTGGGATCACCTTGTTGTCAATGAGATTCTGGATCTTATGGTGGAGCCTCATACATTTGTCAGTTAAATGCCCGTGGCCTTGGTGGAAGGCGCAATATGGAGAGGTATTATATCTTGGGGGAAGTGGGTCGGGCACTGGCATGGGATCCAATGGCTTGATAAGCCATTTCTCGACGAGTCGGCTCAGGGTGGTGGATAAAGAGATGTTGAGGGGGGTAAAGACCCTCCTCGATTTTTGTTACTGTTGGCCATTGTCTGACTGCTGAAGGTTGTTTTTTGGATGGGTGGAATAAGAAGGGTTCAAAAGGTTCACCGCTCCCGAGCGGGACACGAGATTAGTTGCAGTGGGTTGATTTGCGGGAAAGGTCCTTCTTGGTGGTTTCTAATTGGGTTCTATTTTTTCGATGTCACCAGATTGGATAGCGTCCTCAATTTGTACCCCAGCGTCGAACAACTGCTCAGAGGTGGAAAGCGGTTGCGTGATGAGGTAGCGCTTTAACGGAGACTGTAGATTCTTAACCATAATCCTCACCTGCTCTTTCTCAGTGGGCCTGTTTGTCATTTTGGCGGCCTTACCCCTCCATCGGGTTAGGAAGTCAATGAAAGATTCCATGTTCTCTTGTCGGGTCATTTCGAGCTCTCTGGTAGTTACATCCAGTTGGACATTCTAACTATACTGGCTGATAAAAACTGTTGCTATGTCTTCCCAAGTTCTGGTTTTGGCAACATTAAGGGAGAGAAATCATTTTTGGGCTGCCCCAGCAAGAGATCGGTGAAAGAGCTGAGCCTTCAAATGGTCATCAATTCTCATTGGCGAGATGGTGCTAACATACATTCAGAGATGAATTCTGGGATCTCCGGTTCTGTCAAATTTTTTTATGCCTGGCATTTTGAACTTTTCTGGCAATTTAGCATTTGGGAACAGGCAGAGTCCCCCTACATCGAGCATATATTCCTCAACTCCCTTGGCTTTTTTGAGGACCTTTTCTATCCTGTCGATCTTCTCAATTTGAGCAGATTCTCTAGACTGCGCAGTGTTTTCCTCCTCAACTATTACCTGACGAGAGTTCCGTGGTGGTGGTGGAACAACTTGCGGCCCATCGGGGACCTAATTGTCATCCCAAAAGTCTTCTGTATTCTCATTCGTGTCATCTGGTTGCCCGTTCACAATAGGAATACGGGCCTGAATTGCTCGGATCTGTGTCTGACATTGCACTTGAGCTTGAGTTTGTTGCTCTACTGCTCTTTGTATATCAGTGATTGCCCGCATTAGGGCTGCTAGATTCACCTCATTTTTTGCCATTTTAGTTGACTCAGTTGGCTGTTCGGATACCCTACAAAGTCTTCCCGATCATGACCTTACCCAAACGTGTGTTGACTGTATTTTTCTCGGCCCAATGCTAAACTCACAGAGAACACCTGAATCCTAAAAGCAGAGTAACTGTATCAGACTCTTTTCGGGTAAGCATTCTGACAACAGATAACAAATACCTCGGATTCCTAAAATAGTGCATCATGAGCAGATAAACACGAAAACTGACACAATGCCCCTTCTAGGCCCATGCCAGCGGCACAACAGGATAACCCAAAAACTAGAAAGACAGTTAAAAAGGGGAAAAAACTAAATTCTAGAGGAAAAGTCTATCTAAAACAAGGAAACGGACAACACTTCGGTAGGGAAACAGAGCGACGTTGACCGGACTGGTTTGACCTAAAAATTCTAAGAAAAAAATTAGGCAGCATGACGGTAGGGAAATAATTCTCAAGGGCTTGAAAAAAATGAGTCTATGTCGAGGGAACTAATGACCCGAAAAGATCTCGGAGGAGAGAGAAACTACCCTAGAACGAAACACGGGCATGACCCCGGGGAGAAAACTACGGTAAGAAAAACCAAATATGGTGAAAAACAAAATTCAGCTAAGAGCCTAAAGGAAAAACTAGCCTAAGCAAAGGATAACAGAAACCCTAGGTCGAATCTGGAGAAAGAACTCGCCTAAACTTGATCAAGACAATCTTAGCAATATACAAACAAAATATACAATAAAGAAAAACTCATAATCCTACTAGGGTTAGCAACACCTAATTGGGAGGGGTCTAAGTTCACTATATACAAAAGGCTAGTTGTGGTCAATTGAAAAGGGTACCTTCTGAATAGAGCTGTGTATATACCTCTTATGCAGAACATGGTCAAACAGTACGCCCTAACTCTTTTACTGCACCTATGATAGCGTACAGTCAGTAAGGGTTGCTCGTCTTTCCCAATAATCTCCGAAACAGATTAACGTTCAGGGCATTAGGTCAACCAGGCAAGGGGGTTGATGAACATGCATATACATGCAAAAATGCAAATGAGAAATTTCATTAAAAATCAATGATGCTTTTGAGTCTAGCCCTCTTATTTGATTTTGAAAACCAGTCCCCAGCGAAGTCGCCAGAAAATACTGTATGACTCGGATTTTAGGGGTTATTTTGAAAATGGTCAAAAATATGGGGATTCAAAGATGCTTAAATAATATATATATTTTTTAACACCTTGAAAATCAAATTTTAAAAATTCCTTTTTGTTGAAAATGGAGTCGCTACTTAATTTTTGAGAAAAAATAAGAAAAATAAAAAAAATAACTACTGATCTTGAAAACGTTAACCAGAGAAAGAGGGTTCGGGAGCTAAGGTAAGAATCGAAAAATGTGTTAGGCACCCCGTTCGTCCAACCGTAAGGTTGGCCTCTACTAATCATCATTAGTTCTTTAATAAAATTTCTCAAATGCATACAAATAAGAAAATAAAGGTGAAGGAAGAACATCCAAAATCAAATATGAAAAATACATAACGTATGTACATAACCTTCCAAATCAAAACAAATAAAAGGATAAAATTCTAAATTCTACGACATGCAATTCTAACTAAGGATACATGAAACACTCCCACATGCAATTTTACAAAAATAAGCTAACTATCATGATTTTCCTAAAAGAATAAAATATACTAAAAGATGCTAAAATTTTTCTAAATATGAATTTGCTACAAAAATAAGCTAAATTACTCTAAACATGAATTTAACCAAAACATGCACAAACATACATTAGATAAGCATTTAATACTAAATGTAAAGATGCATAAAAATTCTTTATTAAAAGAAAATTTACTAACAAAAGAAAATAAGGGCCGCATGAAAAAGAGAATTTAAAGGTTTAAAAGAAAAAAAATAAAAAAAAATTTATATAAAAAAAACATGCTATAATGAAAAGGTTAGAAAATGTTCATTTGAATTACTAAACGAAAACTTAACTATTCACCTAACTATTCTCATTTTAAGAAAATTACATTTAAAGGTGAAAACTAGTTTAAATGACTTTTTATAATTTTTGAATTTAATAAAGAGAAAGAAAGAAAACAAAAGATAAAATGTTATGAAAAGAAAATAAAGTTTAAAAAAAAATGGAGTTTTAGAAGAAAAATAAGTACTAATATTAAAGAAAAAAAATACTAAAGTTGGTAAAGAGAAGATTAAAAGAAAAAGAAAATAGGACATTGTAAGGGAATTTAAAACTAGTGATAAAAGAGAAGAAAAAGAAAAAAAAAATATTAGTAAAAGAAACTACATTAACATTAAAAGAAAGGAAAAAAGATAGAAAATAAAAGTTAGAAATAGAAGAAAATAAAATAGAGTATTAGTATTAAAGAAAAGAAAATGGGACTTAAAAAAAAGAAAGAAGAAAAGAAATTAAAGTTACATTACAAGAAAAGAAATAAGATGCCTGAAAAGAAAATTACACTACTATTAAAGAAAAAAAAATGAAAACTAGAAAGGAAATGTTAAGCTTAAAAATAAAATAAAATGGAGCATTAACCTAGTGTTACAAGAAAAGAAAAAGAAAAAGAAATAAAATGCTATTAGAAGGAAAATTGACTAACTAAAGAAAAAGAAAAGAAAATGAATGCTAGACCATTAAATTAGCATAAAAGAAAAGAGAAGAGAAGAAATGAAATGCTAAAATTAAATAGGTATAATATTGACGATTATATCCATTTTAATGTAAGTGTTTTGAATTACAATAATATTGACATTGTTTAGTCGTATCGTTTAATTATATTAGCACTAATTTGATGCATATATTAAAGAAAACGACAATGTGCTTAGTGTGAATGTGTGAATTAAGTAACGAATTAAAAGATTAAACTAAATGAAAGCAATTAAATAAGGATAAGATTAACTATGTAAATAAGAAGGAATACCTGAATTGAAATTAAATGTAACCCGATCACCCCAAAAGAAAAAGAGAATAGGGTTAGAAGGACCGGAGATCCAAACAAGGTACCTGAATTGTGAAATCCTCGAGTCGGGAATGTGCTTCGATAGGTCAATACTCGGGTAGTGATCCAAGCAAGGCTTCAATGTAGATGTTGGAGGTTCAGGGCCCGGTATCTCAGTAGGGCTTCGGCGTCAGGGCTCAAAATTGCTCGGCAACTCGGCAAAACTTCTCTCACTAATCCTCCACTCAAAATTCTGTCCTTGAAAATGTACTAGAGGCACGAAATTTATAGAGTTTTTTAGCCAATAAAATGCTGCCACGTCTTAGGGACACGTCAAGCCATTTGGAGTTGGAGGTGGCCACAAGGCAAGTTGGCGGTCGCCATGTTTTTGAAA
The DNA here is from genome assembly GCA_032270985.1 of Heliamphora pulchella. NCBI lineage: Eukaryota > Viridiplantae > Streptophyta > Magnoliopsida > Ericales > Sarraceniaceae > Heliamphora > Heliamphora pulchella. The sequence goes on from JAULJZ010001985.1 coordinate 5,954, forward strand.
GGTTCCACAAAGTTCTATGGCGGTCGCCATGATGGGAGTTGGCAGTCGCCATATTTGGCTAGGGTTTCCAAGAGGTTCTATTGGCGGTCGCCTCAATGAACATGGCGGTCACCTTACTGGGGTAGCAAGTTTTGATGGTTCGACAAAATTTTATTGATTTGAGGGTTTTGAGTTCAAATACCGAGCTTAGATCACTTCCCGAGGATCGTACTGAGGCACTATTCCACCTGTTTTCGTCATCGGATTCACCTAAGATTAGGCGGGGTCAAATTGGAGTGTCTACAGCATTCTAGCACGCATTTGCATTGTTCTCTGCCTCCTGCTTGGTGGACCTGATACCCCAGTCAGTTTATTGTCTCGGGGCTATGTTAGGGAGGCGGGTATGCCTTTTGGCCGCACGCTTTAGGTGCGGTAAAAGAGTTATTGTGTACCATTAGACTATGTCCTGGACCAGACTAGGCATGCGAGGTATATTCTTGACTCTATTTAGAAGGTACCCAGAGTATTGACGAAACTAGCCTTTTTCTACATATAGTGGCTTAGAACCCTCCCATTAGGAACATAACCGGTAGGATTAAATGTTTTTGTTTAATTATATGTTTTGTTTGTGTCTGTTTAAGACATTTGCTTGTTTGTTTGGCTTAGGATAGCTTCTCCCCCGGGGTTCAGCCCGGGTTTGCTTCCGGCTTTTGTTCGATTTAATAGTTTCCCTCTTGGGTTCTTGCCGAGGTTTTGGTAGTAACCTAGGTTTGTTTTAGGATCTCAATTTCTTTTCGGGGCTTTGCTCGGGTTATGACTGATGCCCTCGTTTTTAGGTTAGGATAGATTTCTCTTTCTCGGAGGCTGTACTTGGGGTATCGGCTTTGCACCCTTAGTTTTGTTTAAGTTTTCTTCCTTTCTTGGACTCCTGTCTGGGTTCTGGCTTAAGGTTTCGTTTGGTTTAGATCTATTTTCCTCTCGGAGTGCTGTTCGATTTTTCCTGTAAAACCTTTGATTAAACCTCTATCCCTATGTTCCTCTGTATAGTGTTAGTATGATTTTTAGGTTTCTCTTTCGGGGTTTTCAGGTGATGTGCTTTCTGGTTTTCTGTCAGTCTGGACTCGGCCGAGGCATTCTTTTGTTTTGCTACCCACAGACAGTTGTTCTGCCATATGTTATCGGGGATCTGTTCGAGAAGTTTTTGATACTTGCTTTTCTCCTCTCGAGTTTTCAGGTTTGTTTCGATTTTAGATCATTGAGTCGAAGGAACAGCATCCAGTGCATGTTTGGGCCAGATCAGTAACAAGAAGACTCTATAGGGTATTCAAGCAGGCAGTGGAACTGTCTGAGATGGCAGAGAACGAAGTGAACTTGGCAGCCCTGATGAGGGTGATTACTGAGATAGAAAGAGCGGTCGAATAACAAACCAATGCTTAGATTCAATGTCAAACACATATTTGAGCAATTCAAGCTCATTTTTTGGGTGTGAATGAGTAACAAGAGGACCCGAATGAAAACAGAGAGAATTTCTAGGGTGATAATCAGGGTCAGGACGGACCACAGGTTGCTGTACCACCTCAGGTTCCTCGTTAGGTCATGGTAGAAGAAGAGAATACGGCCCAGTCCAAGAAATATGCGCTGGCAAAAAAGATTAATAGGATGAAAAAGGTGCTAAGGAAGGCAAAACGAGTAGAGAAATATATGCTAGATGTGGGAGGTTTGTGCCTATTTCTAAACGCCAAGCTCTCAAAAAAGTTTAAGAAGTCATAAATGGAGAAGTTCGATGGAATCGAAGATTCCCAAATTCATTTGAGAATGTACGTCAGTACCCTCTCTCCCATAGGGATCGATGATCAGTTAAAGGCTAAGTTATTCCACCGATCTCTTTTAGGGGTAGCCCAAAAGTGGTTCTTTTATTTCGATGTTGCTAAGACGAGAACATGGAAAAATATCGCCACAACATTTTTCAATCAGTATAGCTACAATGTCTAGCTAGATGTAACCACCCGAGAACTTGAAACCACTTGACATGAGGGCCGGGAATCGTTTGTGGATTTTTTAACCCGATGGAGAGGAAAAGCAGCTAAAATGACAAACTGACTAACAGAAAAGGAACAAGTGAGGATTGTAGTCAAGAATCTTTAGTCTCTATTGAAGCATTATCTGATCACACAACCGCTCTCCACATTCGAGCAGTTGTTTGATGTCGGGGTTCAGATAAAAGACGCAATCTAGTCTGGTGATATCGAGGAGGCCGAGCTGAGCCAAAAGTTGAGAAGACCTTACCCATCTAACTACCAAAACCAGCCCACCTCTTCCACTTCTCGCTCTAACGAGGTGAATTTGCTAAACCCCCAATCAGATCGACCAAGTTCCTCACCTTCATCACCTCCTCCAAGAAATAACTAGCCGTCACAGCTGAAAATGCCAAGGAGAGTTTTCACTTCCCTTAATATCTCTCTGACTACGGTCCTGAATTGACTTACCGAGAAAGGACTGATAAATCTTCTTGATTTAATGTTGCCTCTTAACCCTTTACCACCACACTATGATCCCTCCCAATATTGCTCATACCATCAGAGCTACGGACACCCGACCGATAACTTTGTGAGATTCTGCTCTGAAATTTAGGATCACATTGACAATAGGATCATCCCACCTCCATCTGCTGTCCCAAAACTGAATGTCACAGCTGGTTTTTAGATTTTTTTAATTTGTATGATTCAAGTCTCAAGTCAAAGTCTGAGCCTTGTAAGTTTTTGCTTTGTTCAGATTAGTTGGATGTTGAGTCTGAGGGCACGTCTGCCTATGCACCATCTTTTTTTGCTTTCGATTTTGTAATTTTTGCTCTCTTTGATATTAATGAAATAAACGAAAGTTCTGATTATTTTGCTTTGCTTGATTTATTTTATATGCTTTTTGATGATTTTGAATTCAAAGGAGATGTCCCCGAAGAATTAAAAATTTTAATAAAAAGAGCAGAAAAAATGTGTGCGCAATCAATAATTGAATAAATTTTGTCGATAAATATGGGTAATGAAATTAATCCACAAATTATCCAAATTGGTTCTTCTTTATTTTTAGTTGAATGTGAATAATTATTAACTTTATTAAAAGAATTCAATGACGTCTTTACATAGTCTTATGAGAATATGCCCGATATTGATCCTGAAATCGTTCAACACCATATCCCTTTGTATCCCAATGAAAAACCGGTGAAGTAAAAGTTAAGAAGAATACGGTCAGAATGGACTCTGAAAATCAAGGAAGAAGTCACCAAACAGATCAACACTAGATTTCTTATGGTAATCGAGTATCCGAAGTGGGTGGCCAACATTATACCGATTTTGAAGAAGGATGAACGTATCAGAGTCTGTGTGAATTTCTGAGATCTTAACAAGGCTAGCCCGAAGGAAAACTTCCTATTGCCGCACATTGATGTCTTGGTAGATAGTACAGTGAGGCACGCTCTTTTATCATTTATGGACGGCTTCTCTAGGTATAATTAGATCTTAATGGACCCCAAAGATAGAAAAAAAATAACGTTCACTACAACGTAGGATACCTACTGTTACCATGTGATGCCATTCGGTCTAAAGAATGCAGGGACAATCTATCAAAGGGTTGCCACTACCTTGTTTCATGATATGATACATAAGGAAGTCGAGGTGTATATTGACGACATGATTGTTAAATCCAAAGATCGGGACGACCATGTCATAGTGTTGCAAAAATTCTTCAAAATGATCAGGAAGTATAAGATGCAGCTCAACATGCAGAAGAATGGTAGAGGAATTAGATGGAAGAGCTTCTTTTATTTTGATGAAAGAAAACTACAAATTATGTTCCACATACAAGAGTATCAAAGGAGGATATGGAGAGTGTTCAACAAAAAAAGTTAAGACCTGGGATTTGAGAGAAGGTGAGTGACTTGGTTTTTAAGGAAATTAGGGCTCATATTTTTCATCCAAGGGAAAAGTTCAAGCCAAATTGGGCCGAGGCGTATCTGATCAAGACAATCATGACTAGCAGTGCAGTAATGATCACAGATTTAGATGGTAACACGTTCTTCACTCCAATTAACCTGGACCAGCTCAAAAAATAGTACCCTTGAGAGAAAAATAAAATAAAATAAGAGCTCGCTTGGTTAAAAACCAAAAAGGCAGCCTAGGCAAAAGTTAGAGCAGTTCGCAAGGCCGAAAATCTAAAAAGGCGACTTTGGAAAAAATTAGGGCACCACAAAAGGAGAGTGTTAATACCCGAGGGAGAACCGAGCTCGAACTATGTTAAGGTCTGATTCTACTTTTTGGGATATGTAGGCAGCTTATTTTGAGAAGTCTGGCTACTTTCTTTGTATTAGCCATCTTTGAATCCAATTAAAGATTAACATAAATTTTTCTTCAAATTTTGATTATAAAGTCATTTCACATTGCAAAAATCAAAAAATTTAGATAATTTGGAACCTTTTCAAGATAAAAGTGGAATATTTCCTTTCAGCATCGATTACAAAATTTTGAAAATAGGGCAGGCGTGTATATCCCAAACTGTAAAAAAAGAAAGCTATGAAATTCTAAGAGCAAAGCAGGTCTCTCAAATCTTTCTCCCCTTTACTTCTTGACTTTGTCTCTTTTCTCTCTATCTTGGATTGGCCACGCCTTACACTACAACGCCTTGCGGATGTACCTCTTTCGTATACTTTTTATACCTCTCACTTGTCTTGTTTCTCCTTTCTATTGATTGTTTAAATTTGTTTTGTTGCTTTCATAGAATAAAAGTAAAATCCTTGTAAAGTTTAGCCCGTGATTTGAGACTTGTATCATGCATTGTACAACTAAGATAGTTTAAACAGTAATAAAGATAAAGTTTTTCATGCAAGCAAGATCATATAAGCATAAAAGGTAAAAGGCTCAAAGGCCCAAGTGTATTTAAAGATGCAGGGGCACTCTGGGCCATCGTCTAATAAAATTAAGCATGTAGGCCTGAAAAACTGTATGTATCTAAAGTAGAAGAGTGAATGAAGTCAGATATAGGGGAAGTCTCTCTTAGCTCATCTCCTCAAGATAATCTCTGTTGTCGTCGTCATCACTGCTAGTAAAAGATATGGCTCAAGAACGGCTCTAACCTGATGAAGCAGATCCTCGAGTAGAGCGAGCTTAAGAAGAGGCAGGAAACCAACGACCTCGCACCATACCTCGAACTGGGGCACGCAGCTGCAGAATGGAAGATAAGGGTAAGTGCAGGAATAAGATGAAGAAGAAGGACGAGGAATTGTCAGAGGATACTTACTATAGCCTTAGGGGAAAAAGCAATGCTAGCCGCTCGGAGAGAAGCATCCTACTGACGGATCCACCCATGCCTGGTCAACCTGTAGAAAGGAAATGAGATTTGTGCAACCTGAATAAGGACTGATAGAAAAGGAAAAGGAAAGGACAAGGACAAGCCTTGGAAAAATCAACTCTGAACTTTAGAGTTGGTGGGACGGGAACAGGAAGAACGAATGGATGACCCACCACAAAGATAGTAACGTCCCATGGAATCTTTGCACTTGCTGGTCCTGCTCCTACTCTAGTAGGTCCTGCTCTAGTTGCAGCTGTTGCCAATGCTACTCCAGTTCTCCTCCTGACTCTAGTCGGTTCGTCAGAAGGATATCCTGCAACCGCTGGATGAGGACCCATCGGTCCCATCATGTATGCTCTCACCCACGTCGTGTAGTCACCTACTGGCCCCAACAATAAAAAGTATGAGTGCCATCTATTTCTCAATGATGTCCAGATCAATCACGATGTCCGTCTAGCGCATGCGAACAGAAGAAGGCACTGAAATACAGAAGTGATCAAGGCCGAGAGACTGGCGAACGACTCTATCCCCGAGGTACCACTCTGGCAGAACGAACCCTCTAGTAAAACCCGCAGTTCAGAGGTAGCACGGCTATGGATCAGATCTGCGCCAACCCTCTCCTCCATTCCCTGCTAAACATCCCAAAAAACTTGTAGAGGAAAGAAGGTATCCAATTAGAAAATAGGGGCAAAAACCGAGTGAGACCAACGGACAGGCAAAGAATAGTAAGATAGTAAGCAGTGTGGACAAGGAGAACAATGTGATCTGCGAAAGAAGTATACAGTAATCAAAATAAAGCAGTGGTGAACAATAAATAGTATGAACAGTGAAGACATGGTAAAGAACGAGAGGTAGAAGTTATGCCTAATCAGGAGTTAGCTGATCTTAGAAAAGTCAGAGTCTGTCAAGACTCTTTCCCTTGGATCTTGCTCCCTTGTATTCCCTCATCCATCGAGCTGCACAGGGAATCACCAAGGGATCCTCATGGGAGTTCACTAGGACAGACATCTCGAGGAACTCATAACTTCATAGTTACAAAAGAAAGAGTCAATAAAAGGACAGTTAGCAGATGTGTGAACAAATGAAAGTAAAAAAAGACAAAAATAGTGATATACCTCCCAGATCCTCCAATACCCTACAATGCCAATCTCCTGTGGGATTCGTGTCACGACTTTTATGAAGAAGTACAATGTGGCGAGAGTAGAACCTCCCCAGTCATAGGTGGCGACCCGGTCCAGATGGTGGAGAGCACCTAGATAATGCAGATGGATGGTACTCTCCTTGTTCGCAAACAAGAAGATACCAAAGATATACAGCAAAAAGACTCGAGCTACCCCCTCGTAACGACGAGGCTTTGAGCATTGAAAATGGTGAAAGTGAGTGTAAAACCAGGTGTACCTGACTCGTCCCCAGTCCATCTGAAGGAGAACTGTGCCCAGAAAGTATGTCATGGCCTGGTAGACTGAGAAATGTTCGGGTCGAATGGAACGGGGTCTCCACAAATGCGGATGCCAGTAATCCTCGCAAAGTCTAACAGAATCAAGGTAGCCTTGAAAGTTGGGAAGTGAAAGGTGTTGGTGGTGTCCCACCATCTCTCGGTAAGAGCTGTCAGCTGTATGTGATCATTGTGGGTCTCACCCAGCAATAGTATAAACCTGCCAAAACTAACTCCTTCAACAAAGGCCCGACTTTGAGAAGGGGGAGCTCCGAACTACTTCAGTGCACGGCCGAAATCGCTAAAGCCTCGGATATATAGGCCAGCCTGTGAAAGTAAAAGGAAATGGTTATAAGATGTAACAAAAAGCAGTCAGATCAAATAGAATGCAGGAAGAGCGAAGAAAGAGATAACAAAACCCTAGTCATATGCAAAGCGTTCTCTAGGTCCTAGGTTCGTGAGATGATTCCTAGGTTTTCTAAGCCCTGGTGCGTCAAGCAAACCCTTTTTCAAATTCTAGTCATATGCGAAGCGTTGTCTAGGTATTGTTAAGTTTAGAAGGTGTCTTAGGTCTCTCAAGCACTAGTGAGCTAGGCACCATAAGCCCTGGTGCGTTGGACAAAATCTTTTTCAAATCATAGTCATATGCGAAGCGTTGTGTAGGTATTCCTAAGTCCATAAGGCATCTTAGGTTTATCAAATCCTAGTGAGTTAGGCACCCTAAGCCCTGGTGCGCCAGGAAAATCTTTTTCAAATCCTAGTTATATACAAAGCGTTGTGTAGGTATTCATAAGTTCAGAAGGCGTCTTAGGTCTCTCAATCCCTAGTGAGCTAGACACCCTATGCCCTGGTGCGCTAGGTAAATCCCTTTTAAAACGTTAGTCATATGTGAAGCATTGTCTAGGTATTCCTAAGTTCAGAAGGCATCTTAGGTCTATCAAGCCCTAGTGAGCTAGCCACACTAAGCCCTGGTACACCAGACAAACCCTGTTTCAAAACCCTAGTCATATGCAAAGCGTTGTCTAGATCCTAGGTTCGTGAGACGATCCTTAGGTTTGTCAAAGCCTTGCACCTTAAGCATCCTAAGTCCAAAAGGCATCTTAGGTTTTCCAAGCCTTAGTGCGCTAGGCATCCCAAGCCCTGCTCCTCAGGCACCCTAAGTTTCGAAGGTGTCTTAAGTTTTCCAAGCCTTACTCCTCAGGCACTTTAAGTCCAGAAGGCGTTTTAGGTTTCTCGAGCCCTGCTCCCCAAGCACCCAAGCACAAGTGCGCTAGGCATCCTATGTTTTAAAGCCCTGCTCCCCAGGCACTCGTGTTTTAAATCTTAGTATCTGGGTGTTTTGTTTAAAAAACTCTGGTCATCTAGGTAGTATGTTAGATCCTTGGTCTAGTTTTCGGATATGTCATCTTGAGTCTCTAGTTCTAGGTTTTTATGGTATGATTGCATTCATGCTTGTTATGAGTTTTAAAGTCCTTTTGTTTTGTTGCATATTACTTATGTTATAAACTGGGGTAATGTTTCAGGTTTCAGTATCTTCAATCACATGCATTTGTCACAAGTATCAAGGAAATGTAAACATATATTCTATGTTCGAAGAGGGAACTACGAGCATGCTGAAAGGAAGAAGGACTCACCGCATGATTATGGCGAGAAAGATGGACATGAGGCTCACGAAGAAGAGGGTTAGGAGCGACATTAGTATCGGGGGGCTCGTACCTCCTCATTCCGCCTTGGTCCAGACAGTGTGGTGCTGGAGCATGTCGTAAAGGGTCAAAAGGAGCCGGGATATCCTCGCCAGCTTGGGGAACCAAGAAGCCCGCTATCTCCGCATCGACAACTTCTTGATCTGCTGTCTCGCGATTGCCAGTAACTTGAAGAACATCTATCATCCCTGCAGAAGTAGAAGGCAGAGGATTAGAGGTCCCGCCCATAGGAACACTAGAACCGGCACCGCTAAGATTATCATCTCCATGGCCGTGACCCGCCATGAAAAGGAAAGGAAGCTACGATAGCAAAGAAAACATCTTGTGTCGAGAGAGAAGCTGAAAAGCTAAAGAGAAAGCCTTGAATCTTGAGAGCGCCGAGTGAGTCAAGAGCAGAGAGAGAGTGAGCAGCTGAAGAATGAGGCTACCTCACGCGGCTTATGAGGCTTTATGATCCTTAGGATGTTGCGGTCGCAACATTTGATGTTAGCGACCGCGAGGCTTATGAGGGGTTTTGTCATGCCCGCGAGTATTCTCAAAGAGATTGTTTACGACCGCTATGTTTTTGAAGCGTCAAATCACGGCTTGGGGTCTTGAACCTCGTGTCCACGAACTTTGGATGTTGCAGGTGCTTTATTTTTGGTCATGATTATGTTTTGTGTGTTTTAATGCTCTTGTGGTGCATTTTAAAAATAGTTTTAAAGTCTTGACTCGAATTTTTAATTATTTTTATCTTGTGTTTGTTTCGAATTTTTAATCTTTACTCGACCTATTAATTTGTGATTTTCACCCGATGAGAATAATTTTAAAATCTTGACTCGACTTTTTAATAATTTTTATCCCATGTTCATCCCAATTTTTTAGATTTTGACTCTATCTATTAATTTGTGATTTTTACCCAATGAGAATAATTTTAAAATTTTGACTTGAATTTTTAATTATTTTTATCCCGTTTTCGTCTAAAATTTTTAGATATTGACTCGACCTATTAATTTGTTATTTTCTCCTAATAAATTTAATTTTAAAGTCTTGACTCGACTTTTTAATTATTTTTTATTCCGTGTTCATCCCGAATGTTTAGGTCTTGACTCGACCTACTAATTCATGGTTTTCTCTCGATAAAAATAGTTTTAAAGTCTTGACTCAACTCTTTAATTATTTTTGTCCTGTTTTCGTCTTGAATTTTCAGGTCTTGACTCGACCTATTAATTTGTGTTGCCCTCCTTTTTAAGATAATTTCTAAGATCTTGACTCAATCATTTTAATTATTTTATCCCCAGCTGAGTTCTTAGATCTTGACTCGATCTTCAAATTGTTGTTTGTGTGTGCTCCTTGGGGTCTTGACTTAACCTTTAGGATATTTGTTGATCATATTTAGCATCTGCATCATGTTTTACATTTTGCATCATTAGCATTTGTTCCGGAACTACGTTTTGGTCTGATCCCTAGCAAAGGGGTACGTAGGCAGCTCGATAGAAGCTTGAGCGCGACCACCGTCATATGAATGCTTGTATGTTTTTAGCCTAAAATTGCCAGCTTGGTCAAATAGATGTTGACTTTGGGTCTTTGACATAACTGACATCATGCGTTACTGCGCAGCTTATGTCAAAGAGAGGCAACTGTAGACACCCCACTTTGACCCCGCCGAATCATAGGCTTATTCGGGTAAATCCAATGATGAAAATTGAGTAGGATGATGCGCAAAGTCTCTAAACGATCGTCGAAAAATGATTCAATTCTAGTACTCTATGAAATCGAACCGCTGTGGCGCCGAATTTAGGATTTTGTTTTAAAACTAAGGGAATTCAAGAAACGTTTAGAAAATATTTTAACACCTTGAAAACCAAATTTTGAAAATCTTTTTTTTGTGAAAAATAGAGTAGCCACTTGATTTTTTAAAAAAATCAAGAAAAAAAAAAATGAGCCACTGATCTTTAAACTGGTAACCAGAAAAAACAAAGGTCCGGGAGTTAAGGTAAAAATCGCATGCAATATCACCAAAGGATACATGGAACAAACCGCATGTAATATCACCAAATAACCTAAACTATCCTAAACATGATATCAAATGTGTTTGAGGCAATACTAACAAGATCATTATTTTTGTAAACGATTTTCGGTAAAAAATTAGTTGGACGGGTAAACGCCGAAATAGGCTCCAGATAAAAATTTTGAAGTCGAACGATCAAAAATAAACCCGTGCAACCAAAGTTAATTTAGAAGAATACCTTTTTGTCAATCTTATACTTTATTCTCTTACGCGATCCTCGAACGTAGTGTGGGCTACGGACTATTGAGAACTCGTACCGGCAGAACCCCAATATCTTTCGTCTTGAAAGACAAAAAAATATGATATATGATATATGAGATATAGTATATCAATCTCAAACTGGTTCAGTCTACCCGCGTATATATAGGGCTACAGCTGGAACCTGTGGAGCAATTATGAGTAAGACTTCTAGTGGAACACAGATACCTACTAGCAATTTCTGCAATTATGAAAAGACGCAGCGGTTTCTACAATTTTTATAAAATACTGAATTACTGTTCACACCACTAAAAAACTGTAATTTTACTCTGACCCATAATGTCAAGACCTTCTTGTATTGAGCTCCTGCTATTAAATGCTTACCATTTCTTCCTACGTTAAGATTCTCGATATCCACAAATTAAATTTAATTACTGACAATTTAATTTAATCGGCATCTTGATATTCCTTAAGCCCTTCCGCTTAACTTATTT
>JAULJZ010001996.1:0-17149 GCA_032270985.1 Heliamphora pulchella
GCACCCTACATCTCCGATCTGTCTCTTCTGAAGATCAACTTGCCGACCTTTTCACAAAATCTCATCCTCCTGGTCGCATCCGTGCTCTAATTTTCAAATTTCAGCTGACTTCGTCATCTCGTGTTTGAGGGGGGATGCTAGAATATTAGATTGATTTTATTCTGATTTGATTTTATTTTCTATTTATTGTATTTCCTTTCTTGTTTATTCCTATTCGCCTATAAATAGACCATATATTGTACAGTTTCAATATACATAAAATATACAGTTATTTTCTCTTCTCAATTTCTTCAATATATATATATATATATATAATTCTTGGCAATTGAAGTCACCGATATATATAAGAGCTGTGGAGACAGACACCCAAAAAAGTTTGTCAGCGGTAAGAAAAAAGGTAATCAATGGCTGGCGATGGTGTCCAACTTAATTCATTCTATGCTGGAATTAGTTTTGCATTTAGAACTGGAGGTGGTGGGGTTAGGGTGGCGGTGGATTTGGGCCACAAAGAAGAGAAGGCAAGAGAGACAGCCGTGGGTTAATTTAAGTAATTAAGATCCTCTACTGAGTGTTTTTTTTTTAATTAAAAATTGCATTGCATCATTCAATATAATTTTAATTGCACAAAAATGCAAAATAAAAATTGCATTGCATCATTCAATTCAATGTAATTTCAAATGCAAAAAAATAAGCATGATAGAGGATCCATGCTCTAATTTAAGAGGGTGCTTTGACCTTGTGTAGACTCACAGCATGCCACCTAAGAATTATGAGACGAGTTATGGGATATCATATCATTTTATGGAACTGTATACTCAGAGTTCGAATAATGTAAATGTCGCAAATCACTTGAGGAGACCATGCATGATTGGGCTGGAAACAAATTAATAATAATTAGTTAATTCAATTGAGAAGAAACACACAAAAAAATAAGGGTTAATTACTCTACGAAAAGTCTATACCTCTAAAAAAAATAATCGAAAAAATGACTAAAATTGTCACGTCAGCGTTTGAAACGGAAAAAAGAGGAATATATCGTTTTCGTCGGCGTTTGAAGGCGCAGTTGAGATGGCGACACCCCACCATTTTTCCCCCATCGTCCTTCCCCCAACCACGTTCTTCCCCCATTAGCCGAACTGCTCGATTCCGTCAAGTTCGACGACGACGCCCCCATCGTCGACTTCAAGTTCATCATCTTTCTCGTTTGGCTCACCCTCCACTCCACCAAACCCCGCTCCATCCTCATCGACACCACCGTATACTTCTTCAACATCTCATTGAAGAATATGTAATCAACGTCTTATTGAAGAACATAAATTTTTCAAACTAATGCACAGAGAGTGGTGAAAGAAATAACACCAACACATAAAGGCAAATAAATACAAATCTAAGCTAACAAGAAAAGATTAAAGCGCATGAAAAAAAAATAGTATTTTTTACTAGTGAAAATGTTCTCAGTGTTTTTTATCAGTGATAATGTTATCAGTAATTTTAACCCGTGAGAATGCTTAGTATTTTTTACCAGTTAAAATATTTGTTTTTATTTTGTTTTTATAATAATTTATATATTATGATCAGTGAGAATGTTTTTAGTGTTCTTGAAGAGAAGCTTAGGATTTAGTAATCACCAGTGAGAATGCTATCAATATTATTTCATGATTTTTATGATATATTTGATGAACTCATGCGAAGGTTGGAGAACGAATGGTTTAGTGTTAGCGTAACACGTATATCAGAAATTTCTTTCGGTCATTTCCGTCGGGACTGTAGACATTCCAATTTGACCAAGCCGAATCTTAGTTACCCGTCTCAAATACGTTCCAATGACGAAAGTATAAAAATCATGCTCAAAGATACTCCAAAGTAAACAAAAACACGAATATGACTCAAAACCCAAGAAAATCACAAAAAATCTCACGGCTGCCACAATGTTGAAAACCCTACAATAGGCCGTGTTCTTACTCTTAACCTTTTCAAAAATTCTAAACCAAGCCGTGACTTTTTTTGTCACGACCGTTGCCTTTTTATCTAGGCCGTGACTTTTGAAAGTCATGGTTGTCTTTTTTGCCACCATAAAGGTAGCGGCCTGTACTATATAAAAATAAAAATGTAGCAGCCGTCACTTTTATCTATTTTTGGAAAAGTGGCAGTATCTCAGAAAGGGTCTGTGTTGCTCGCTTTTCCTATAAATAGGCAGCGATTCCAAGCAGAAACAAGAGAGAAAAAACCTGGAGGTCCAAACTCTGCCAAAATCAACATTCACCAATCCATTTCATGTTTCCCGAGCCTTGGTTGTGTTCTTGCTTGAATTTGGAGAGCTCATAGAGCTGATATCGGTTTGGGGCCATAGTATTCTCATCCCTGAGAGGCCGTTCGAGGAAGATATTCATACTAGATAACCTTAGGAATCACGACTCTTCTACAAACCCTCATTTTCTTCCTCCGAGAGTGTTGTGGGTGAGGTTTCTTCAGTTTTTTTTTTGCTTATTTGCTATTTATTTCAATACAAGTATTATTTCTTCAAGTTTTATTATACACAGTGTATTCGTAACTTTTTGTTTCATATATTTACTGTCGTTTTCATTTCATTTTGAAGCTCACAAGCACACTGAGCACACCAACAATTTTTTGAGGTTCTGAAACGTAACGGACGCGACCTTCTGATGTAACGGCCGTATATTTTGTTTAACTCACAGTAACAGCCGTGAGGTTTTATGCGTAGCCGCCATTTTTATGCCTATAAATAGTACGGACGTGGCATCCTATAGTCACGGCCGCAACCTTTGTTTTTAGGCCAAGATGTGAAAACTCCTTTAAAACTCCCCTGATGTTCATTTATTTTAAGGTTTTTCCTCATTTTACTGTTCTGTTTAGTATCGCTTCTTTTCTATGCCTTAGTTTATTTTCTTTGCGGGTGGTGAACAGAGGATCCAGCCTATACCAAATAGGCTATGGTCTTTGCTCCCTACAACTTTATTCCCATGTATTCTGTGGATTTGAAATACAACGATCGTGACCTTTCAATGTCACGATCGTGTGTTTTCTAAGCCACACCGTGCAGGCCGCGTGTTTCCTACGAGAGCCGCCATCCTTATTTCTATGATTGTCATGGCTGTCACCTACCTTTGCTATGGCCGTAAGGTTTATTGAGGCCAGTAACATGAGAAATGCGCTTATCGTATTCTTTTATCATTTTTAGTATCCTGTATATCATGTTTTGAGTTATTATTTGTATATCGGATGAAGGGTGGTGGATTTGAATTATAATCAATAGGTCATGGCTTCTGCCTTGCTTATCCTGTACATTTGAGCCTCCTTTGGGCCTTGTTCTGTGTTCCCCCTTTTCTGGACCTTTAAAAAACCACAACCGCGACCTGTGTTTGTCACAGCCATGAGTATTTTCCATCATGTTTTTTGTGATTACCTTATGTTTGGCACGACCGCCAGTTTTGTGTCTTATTTTCTCACGGTCGCAACATTAGTTGCCACGGCCGCGTATTTTGTGTATATCTAGTAACTTGAAATAGTATTTTATTCTTTTCTATTTTGTTCTGTATAGCCTGTTTATAGCATGTTAAAAACTAAAATTTTGTTGTATGTCCCTTAGGTCTTTATTTATTTATTTTACTACTCACTCGCATGCTTTTCGCTTTACTTTACTCAAACTGTACGTGTGGCATATCCACAAATAATAACCAAATTGCATGACCCTGAAAATCATAGTTAGGTTTTGCTTTCTTGTTTGCTTTGTTTGAACTTTTTTCAACCTCCCGTTCTGTATATATTACCATTAGAAAATTTTAAAATAGAAACCAACTTTGACAAAGTAGAGGCCAACCTCACGGTTGGGCGAGATGGGTGCCTAACACCTTCCCTTCTCATACTTTAGCCCCCGAACTCTTTCTTTCTCTGGTTATGCTTTTAAAAAACCCGCAGCCTTTTTTTTTCCTCAAAAACTAAGTAGTGACTCCATTTCATTTTTAAAACGTGTTCAAATATCTTGGATTTATCATTTTAAATAGAAAATGAATATTTTTCTAAAAACGATGGATATCCGGAGCATTTTTCCTCCCAATCTCCAAAAAAAACACCTGCAATTTTTCTGGCGACTCTGTTGGGGGCTGGTTTTTTTAGAAAAAATCATAAGATGGTTTAACTTGAAATGTCAATAGTTCTTATTATAAACCTTTTCATCGATATTCGCATCTATATTTTCATAATTGTGTGATTGGTTCTTAAACCCCTGTTTCGTCTATCCGATATCTTAGTCAGTTCACTGCCTCGGGGTTATGTCGGGGAAGCCAACAAGCTTTTGGCCACATGCTTTCATAGATGTGGAAAAAAGAGTTATTGCGTACCGTTTGACCATGCCTTGCACTATTCCTGATATTATGAGGTATATTCTTAACTCTATTCAGAAAGTACACTGAGTGAAAACCTACCAGGCTTTTTCATGAGTATATAACTTTTTAGAACCCTTCTTTTAGGATCATTTGATTAAGCTCTTCTTGCATAGCCAACTATCACCTTTCTTGTGATCGTTTTTGAGTTTTCTTGAATCACCCTTGAATTTGGTAGGCTCGCCTTTATGTCCTTCCTTTTTGAAGATCCTTCTTCCTCATTGTTTATTATTTCTAAGAAACTATTTAAATTTCTTTGTGATGAGGGACATATCTTCATTCTCATCACTTGAGGAGTCTTCATCAGATTCTTCGTCATGAGATAAAGATTTGAAGCCAATACCCTTCTTCTTGTTGTTGTCATCCTAATCGTCCATCTTGATATTCATCTCATGAGTCATGAGAGATCCAAGAAGTTCTTCCAAGCTGAGTGTGTTGAGATATTTAGCTTCTTGGATAACTGTGACCTTAGCTTCCCAATTCTTAGGCATGCACCTAAAAAATTTTTTCACTATTTTTGCATTGAAATAAATCTTTCCAAGAGATTTTAGTCCATTAATAATATCAGTAAAGCGAGTAAACATATCAGAAATGGTTTCATCATACTTCATTTTGAATAATTCATAGTTGTGAACAAGCATGTTTATTTTGAACTCCTTTACTTGGTTAGTACCCTTCATGGATAATTTCGAGTCTATCTCATATTTTTTTGGCAGTGTCACATGTTGATATCCTATTGAACTCATTTAGGTCAAGTGAACAATATAAAAGATTCATGGCTTTAATATTCTTTTGAATCTTTCTAATCTCATTTTCGGTCCATTCATTTTCTGATTTAAGAACGATTATTCCTTCAATGGTCGTGGTAGGTCTTCTGGGTCCATTTATGATAACCCTTCAAAGGTTATAGTCTACGGCTTAAATGTAGATTCTCATTCTAGCTTTCCAATAATTGAAGTTTGTTCCATTAAACAAGGGAGGTCTATTGGTCGACTGACCTTTAGACCGAATAGGTCCGATGCTAGTGGTTGCCATATAAACTTTTAGACTGTTAAGTCAAAAAATAAGAGCCCAAGCTCTAATTTCAATTATTAGTTCTAGGTAACCCAAGAGATGGTGAATTAGTTCTTAAAAAGATAATAACAATTTTTAAAATTTTTTCAAAAACTTTTTAATATTACAAACAAATATAGCAAGTATAAATAAAGAATAAAGCAATGCAAATATTAAAGAGGTTAGAGACATAGAAAATGAACCAGATACCAAGATTTATAGTGGTTCAGTTTCTTTCAAGCCTACGTCCACTACTTAAGACTCCCCTTGGGAATTTCACTAATGTAGAATGCTTATGGGTGTATTCAAAATCTTTTACAACTCCAAGACGATCCTACGAAAAACACGCCCCTATTTTTCTTTTAATCTATTGAGTTCTTCTTTGATGAGATTTATCCACTCACTCAAAGGATAACGGGTGACTTACCCTTGGATACAACAAATGAGATAATTTAATGAGTATCACTCACTCTCTTTACAGAAATAATTGACAATAAATGAGAAGTAAAGAGATGAGATACAAGAGTTGGAGTTATGAACAATAAATGAGAGCTTGAAGCGTTTTGACTTTGAATCATGCAATACAACAGTGAATATAGGTCTTTAGATATTTTAAATGCTAAGGAGTAACTCCTTATATAAGCTCTTGAGGTTTCATGACCGTTCGAGATAGGTGGGATCATTAAATGCCAAAAATTTCAACCGTTGAACTCTGCTGTGTATTTTGAATTTCATCGCAGGTGTCAACACAATTACTTTTGGGTCGACACAAAACGTCTAGGCATGATTTTTCAAGTGATTGGGTCGACTAAGATCTTCTATGGTGTCAACAAGATTTCTACATTTTCTCACCAACACAATGGTGTTGACACAAATGGTTTTGGTGTCGACTCATTTTGTTCTTCAGCTTCTCAGGGGGACCTTTTCGTATCGACTCATTTTGCTTTTGGTGTCGATACTAAAAAATGCAGGAACCCTCGGTGATTTTATGTCAACTCAATTTGACTTTGGTGTCGACTTAAAATTGTTTTAGGCAGGCTTGATATATTTGTGTTGACTTTTTTAAAATTTGTGTTGACTCGCAAAATCTACAGGCAGTTTCGGTACTTTTGTGTCGACTCATTTTCAATTTGTGTCAGCCTAAAGTACTGGATAACCAGAGTGAAGAAACACTTGGTGTCGACTCAAACTTAGTTTGTGTCGACTTTTTTGAGTACAGAGAGTCTCGACTCTTTTGTGTCGACTTAAATTTTATTTGTGTCGACTCAAAGTTTAATACCTGAAACATCTTCAATAAATATGTTAAAGTGTCAACTCATTAGCTCAAAGGTGTTGACGCACTTGAGATTTTCAAGTATTCTTTACCTTAAAATGTTGACTCAAATATCAATTGGGATCAATACAAAATATTCTCATTCAAGAATACTTAAGTGTCAATTTAATTGAGAGATGAGTCATCTCATATGGCTAAAGGTGTCAACTATTTGTCATTTTGTGTTAACACTACTTTTTTAAAAATATTAAATCTTATCATTTTAAATCTATTTATTCTTAAAAAATAAATTATAAAATTATCAAAATCTAAATAAAAGCCCTTGAGCTAACACACTGTAACAGTGAAAGCTTTGAAGAGTGAAGTAGAGTTTCATGTCCTTGATGTGCCAGTGTCATTCAATCTGCTACTGGGAAGGCCAAGGCTGAGCGATCCATCAATTAGAGCAGTCTCGTCCACCCTACACCAAAAACTAAAGCTAATCAAAGAGGGAGTAACTATCACTATACCGGGTGAAACTAGCTTGACAGCCCCGATCAGTGATGCTACCCCACTTTTTGAGATCCAACATGGAGAGGAGGATCTCTTGTTAAACGGGTTTGACTTTGACGAAACTAAGGCCGTACAAGTTTTGATGAATGATGAAGGGAGCTATGTGAATCCAAAGATCATAGCCATGATGAAGGAAATGCCCTATTTTTCAGGCATGGGATTAGGAAAGCAGATGCAAGGGATTTTAGAACAAATCCCTGTGAACCATAATCGTTATGGATACAGACTGGGATACAAGCCAGAACTAGAAAAATCAAGCATGGGAAAGTATGGGCCGACATTAAATGGCCATTTTGTCAGAGAACGGGATGATTTTCCTTATTGTGAGTTCCCCGAACTATGGATATAAGAGAAGACCAACAAGAAGCTGATGGGGTTGGAGATCTTTTTCGGTCATCAGTTGTCCAAAACTCTTGTATTCTCCTGATCTTTTTTGAACATGAAGGGTTTTTTTCAAACGTTTTTAATGGCCGTGATCTTCATGTTCAGGCCATCCCATCCATAGGGCACAATAGTGCAGGTTGCCACTTCCAAAGATAACGGCCGCCAGGTTTTCTATGCCCCCAACCTTTGTAGACCTTTGAGCTTTTCTCGTGCAGGATTAGAACGAATCAAAATTAGCTATTCTAGACCCCACTATTCTAGATATTTTGGAGTCAATAAGCTTTGTGTTGACACGAAAGAGGGGCGCAAGGTGATGAGAGAAATTTATAGAGGAGTTTGCAGGCCTCACATGAGTGGGATGATGCTAGCTAAGAAGATCCTGCGCCAAGGATATTTCTAGATGACCATGGAAGCGGACTGCCATCAGTTCGTCCAAAGGTGCCAAAAATGCCAAATCTACGCAAACCTCATGCATATACTGCCATCTCAGCTTTAAAACATGACCTCACCCTGGCCATTCTCAGTTTGGGAAATCGATGTAATAGGAAAGGTTACACCCAAAGTATCGAATGGGCATGAGTTTATTCTTGTAGCAATTGATTACTTCACGAGATAATATAGAGTTCCACATGAGATAATATGAGTTTATTCTTCCACATGAGTTTATTCTTGTAGCAATTGATTTTTCTTGTATCAAGAAAAATCTCATCGATTAGTATAGAGTTCCACATGAGATAATATCTGACAATGGTTCCTACTTTCAAGGAGAAGTTCTAGACCTCTTGGAAGAGTATCGAATCATTATCCATAAGTCTTCACCGTACATACCGCAAAGTAATGGAGCTGTAGAAGCTGCAAATAAGAATGTGAAGAAGATCCTACAAAAAATAATAGAGGGAAGCAATGATTGGCCAAAAAAGTTGCCATTTGCACTTTGGGGATACCGAATATCGATTAGAATTTCTACTGGAGCAACGCCCTATGCTTTGGTCTACGGAATAGAAACAGTTTTGCCTATGGAATTGGAAATCCTGTCTCTAAGAATAATGGCTGAAAACGATATCCTCGAGTCAGAATGGCAGTCGGACAGATTTGAAGAGTTGCTCCTGTTTGACAAAAGAAGGCTTAGAGCCCTATTTCATATTCAAGGATATTAGAGAAGGATAGCTCGAGCATTTAACAAGAAGGTTAAGTCTCGAAACTTGAAGGAATGTGACTTAGTCCTCAAAGAGATCAGAGCTCCAATCTTTGATCCAAGGGGCAAGTTCAAACCTA
Source organism: Heliamphora pulchella (assembly GCA_032270985.1). Taxonomy (NCBI): domain Eukaryota; kingdom Viridiplantae; phylum Streptophyta; class Magnoliopsida; order Ericales; family Sarraceniaceae; genus Heliamphora; species Heliamphora pulchella. The sequence goes on from JAULJZ010001996.1 coordinate 8,938, forward strand.
ATTGGGCCGGACCCTATCTCATCTAGACCTTGATGTCAGGAAGCACTGCCACCATTATGGATTTAGATGAAAATATTTTTTCTACACCCATCAATTCAGACTAGTTTAAAAGGTTATACCCCTGAGGGAAAACCTACAAAAGGAGAGCATCAATACTATAACCCGAGCCTCGAACTGTGTTATGGCCTGATTCTCTCTCTTCGGGATACGTAGGTAATTTCTGTAAGAAGCTCGGCCCAAATCTTTGTTTGGAGTTCCCCCTTTGTAACCATGTTTTAAGTAGCAGGATCAATGTAAAAACTTGTTTTAAGTTTTTCTAATAAAATAAATATGTTGTAAGAACGAAAATCTAAAAAGTCACCATAAACTAGAAGTGGAGAAACTTTCATTAATGAGTTTTACCAAAATAGTTTTCAGAAGTAAGAAAGGCTCGCAAGTCCTCATCCTAAGAAAATAAAAAGGGAAAACAAGCAAAATGTCAAGGTACAACAAAGCGAAGTCATGTCCTCCTTCTCTTTGCATTCCCTTCATGTCCTACCCTGCGCTCTATCTCCGCTTGCAGCCAAGCTTTATAACTCGCAGATAACCAGATGTCAAAATTCCTACCAACCGATATCCTCAGTTGAGAAGACCAAGCCTACTGGTACTGACCCAAGAAGGGGGCCCGATGAGGAGAACTGTACAGATGGCTCACAATAGTCTAGGGACAGATCTGGGTCCGCCAAAACTGATGAAGAATGCGATAAGGATGATAGAAAGTGGCCAGGTTCAAGCCAACAAACAAGACTCCCGAATGACCCATAGTCGCAGTAGTCATGGAAGATATTTTTAGCCAGGGGCATAGCCAGGAGATGTCCTCCTCGGTCAGAAAACTCAGGTAATCCCGCCAAGCAGCCTCAGTCCAGCACATGCGATAAACCTGATGATGAATGAAGGATCTCACACTATAACTATCAGACATGGGCTTCTCCAACAGATTCATCTTCTCCATTAGGCAGACCTGAGAAAAACACAAAAAAGGAAAGCTGAGTGGAAAAATATGAGAGAATAAGGAAAATGAGAGCTGAGCAGGAAAAATAGAGAGAAAACACTAAAAAAAAGGAGAGCTAAGTAGAAAAATAGAGAGAAACAAAGAAAAAGGAGAGCTAAGTGGGAAAAAAAAGAAGAGAAATACAGAAAAATGAGAGTTGAGAGTATACCTGTAGCAGGAGTGCACTACCGGTAAAATAAGGACCACCCTCAGCGTAGATTGTATCAAGCCCAAGTAGCGTCTCGACAAGAACTAACGAGACAGGATCCGGGCCCTTGTAAATTTGATGGGCCACATCTACTAAGGAAGAGCTAGCCCGCTCGTCTGAGGGTCCCAAGAGGAAGCAAGCCAGAAGACAGATGCAAAGAGCATTGTAGACACCCCAATTTGACCCCGTCTAAATCTTAGGTTGACCTGGGTGCATTCGATGATGAAAACAAGTGGAATGGTGCTTCAGTATGATCCTCGAGAAATGATCAAAGCTCAACATTTGAACCCAATGAGCAAAACCTTCACACCAGTGCAGCCATTTGAGCAGCCAACTTCAAAATCATAATCCGCCATGTTAGAACCTTGGGGTCGCCATGTTCATTGTGAGACCCTGAACCTTATTCGTTTGAGTTATTTATATGCATGACGTGTTTCTTTCAGTATATGAATAGCCTTAATGCATGAGTTATGCTTTAAAGTTGTAGAACATCATGTATAAATGTGTTACACACTTTTCGTGGTTTGGTAGAGGTTTGTTTGGCTTGTGTTTGGACAAAAAACCTTATTTTGCTTCACAAAAATCGAGACCAAAATAGTAGGCTATGACTCGGAAGTTCGGTCAACTGGACTGGTGAGTTCGGTCGACTGAACATGGGGGTTCGATCGACTGAACCGTGGCGGCTACGAGCTTTTCGAGAGCCTTCGGTCGACTGAAGTGGTCTATTCAGTCGACTAAACTGCCTTTTTGACGACCCTATAAGTATTCCTAGGGCTAGAATGTTTGGAGAAAAGTTATTTTCATCATTTTCTCTACCTTCTCTCTAGCTTTGAGGGCCCGGGGCTTGGTTCTTTGTTGGTTCCTTTGTGGATCCTTGCTATCGGGGACGTAGGCTTCGCTTTCATCGGGTCGGATTCACTTTCCTCTGTGAGGTAGGATTCTAGACCCTACTGCTGTATAAGGGTGATATACGTGATTATCTGTGTTTTTACCGGGTAGAAAATACATCAAATGTGTTTTTCATGTGTAAATCTTGGTTTTTGGGTAAAAGTAGATTTTTACGCATTTTCTTGATTGTATACATATTTCGGGTCCGTGGTATCCGTAGTTTTCAAAAGAAGGTTTGAAAACGAGGTGTTTTCAGAAAATTGTGAAAAACGACTTTTTAGAGGTTTGGAACTAACCCGCGGGGTTGAGTCTCAACTCTTAAACGTTTTGTTGAAAATGATTTTAGATCTTCATGTTGATGGATTAGATCTCTCTTTTATACATGTGGTGTATAAACTGTTTTACGGGTTTTCGTAGTTGAGCTACGGTGGGTTTTAAATGTTTTCTATAGATGTACTGTGACAGTGGATTTGGTTGAGTTGGGCTTCCATTGCTCCTCGGTGTAAGTCTAAAAGCGTGCGCAACGTAGGTGCTCTGTACCTTCGGGTTAGCCCTATAAATTGAGTGTGTGTAGGTGCTTTGTACCCTCGGGCTCAGATGCCATAAATTAAGCAGTAGGTGCTCTATACCTTCAGTTATCTCCCGTAAATTGAGCAGTTCGGGTGCCTCCGTTAATGGCATCGTTGTCGTGACTCCGTATAGAACTTGTCATTACTGAGCCTGTGGGTCTAGGGTAATGGACGAGAGTCTATAGTTGTTACCTTTGTCGGTGTGGCAGAGTCGGTACATTTGATCTTTTCTCCTCGCCTGTGTGGCCTGAGTGGAGCTTACTATTTATTTACAGCTTTTTCTTAACTGCGGCATGATATCTGTTAGGAAGATATACATAGTTTGAAGAATGAAAAATGTGGAGTTTTATGAAATAAAACCTTTTTGAGACTCGTGGCAATCTGATGGAAAAACTTGTGATTTTTGAGAGAAAAACCCTTTTTGGCTCCTGTAGTTGCTGTGTGTAATTGCATAGCCTGTTTTACAGTTTTATTGTCTATGTTCTATTAGGCTTCGGCTCATGGTGTGAAATTTTGCTGTTAACCTTTTCAGGTGAGTATGAGGAGTTGACCTAGATTCCTATGGTGGCAGAAGACTAGTTGTAGTTTCCTGTTTTAGACATGTACTTATACATGTGGCGCCTGTTTCAGAAGGCTGATTTTGTACGCCTTGAGGCGATATATTTATTCATGTATGAGATTGCATGTTTACTGTTTATGAGAGTTGAACTGTGGGAATTTTCATCCAAATGATGTATACTTTTGAGTTGATGGTTTTCTAACTGTAAATTTTATTTTCGCAAACGGTAATTTTGGTGGATTTTCGCGTGACCCTAGTGTTTGGAGCGTGACAACTTGGTATCAGAGTTCTGGGTTCGAATACCTATGAGCATGGAAAAGAGGGTACATCACCTTATGAGGATGTATGTGTGCTTGATTGCATGTGTTCAAGAGTTGTCTTACATAAGCATGATAGTCTGTTTACCATGATGGTTGTGTATACGTGGGTATGGAGGTTGGACCTTAGGATTGATTGGTCTTACCTTCGGGCGTTTGGATTGACAAACTTGGGAGCTATGTTAGAGACGCATTTCATGGACGTGATTTCTAGCAAGGAATCTAAGTAGGTTATTCAGATGGATGAGTCCTTTTTGTTGGTTCTCCTCGGTATGTGAGATGTGATGACATGATCTAAGTGGCTATGTGTTGGCATGCTTATGTGTGATATGTCTTTTACGTTAGGAATAACATGTTATATGGATTCTTACCCTGTTATGTTGCTTTCGTATAGAATTATGTCCACGCGGGAAGGACGAGGCCATGGTCGAGGCCGTGGCCGTGGTTCTGGCCGAAAGGACGCTCCAGTCCTAAATATTGGGGATGCTAATGCACCCCAAGGACCTGTTAACGGAGATCTGATGCGTGAGATGGTAGGCTCCATCCAGCAGCTGGTTGAGGCCTCTAAGGGGAGAGAGAGCATACCTGAGCCAAGGGCGACGGTCGCGATGCGTGAGTTTTGCCGTTTGAACCCTCCTACCTTTTTTGGGGATCCCAAGCCCACGATGGCCACTAAATGGCTGGAGCTGGTTACTAGAATTCTAGATACTCTTCAGATTGAGGAGGATGATCTGTGAGTTTCTTTTTCTGCTTTCCAGCTGAGGGGGAGTGCTCACATGTGGTGGAAGTTTGCCAAGATCACAGTGGGAGGCACCTTGGATGCATTCACGAAGGTATTTCTGGAGAAATACTTTTCAACGACTCTGAGGGATCGCTATAGAGAGGACTTCCTGTTCCTGACTCAGGGGACGATGTCAGTGGTTCAATATGAGGCTGAGTTACTAACCTGTCCAGGTTTGTAGAGGAGATCATACCTACTGATGAGTTCCGTGCGAAGCGATTCGAGAGGGGTTTGAGGCACGCTATTCGAGACAGAGTGGCAGCGTTTCAAACACAGGTCTTTACAGAGTTGGTATAGATGGCCATGAAAGTGGAAGATACTTTGAATGAGATGCGCAGAGACAGGGACAGTAGGAGTCAGCAGAACTGGTGACGTGCTCAGTCCCACCGACGCAGGGAGAACAAGCGTCGACGGACGTCTGGTATGAGTTCTCATCTAGTGGGGTCGTATCCGTCACAGTCTTCTACACCCAGGACTCCCGTAGTTTCAATGGGAAGGTCGGAACAGAGGGAGCTTCTTTGTCACAGATGCCAGCGACCAGGGAGTTGTACGGCAGAATGCCAGAGTCCAGCACCTGTTCAGGCACAGTCGCAGTCACAGGCACAGGGGAGGGGGCCAGTGATATGTTTTGAGCGTGGTCAGTCTAGGCACATCCGGAGGGATTGCCCCAGAGGAGGGAGTATGCGGAGTACAGCTGGAGCACCTGTTACTCCATTTAGCCAAGGACGCCAGCCATCTAGATTTGTAGAAGGGGGCGCATCAGTGCAGTCGGGCAGATAGTCAGCAATTCAGGGCTGTAGTGGACAGGCCAGGGCTTATGTTCTTGCAGATCCTAGTTCATCAAGAGCACTGGTCGTACCTGATGCTGTTGCTACCACTTCCATGATCAGAGGTACTTTTCTAGTCTATAAGTCATGGGCCAGTGTTCTTATTAACACCAGAGCATCGCATTCGTTTATATCATCTGCTTTTGCATCTGCTTTGGGGTTAGAAATGGACTGGTTGGATAGTACTTTGAGTGTGGGACCCCAGTCAGTGGGAGTGTGACGTTGAGTCTCGTCTGTAGATCCTGCATGTTGGAGGTTGCCAATCGTTGTTTAGAGTTTGACTTTGTTATTCTAGACATGACCGCATTAGATGTCATCCTAGGGATGGATTAACTGACCACCTATCGTGCCTTCATAGATTGCGATTGACGGAGGGTAACGATTTGCACACAAGCGGGAGATTTCTTTTGTTTTGTGGGTGACCGGGATGAGGGTTTGATGTCTTTGCCCAGTGCTGTGCAGAACCAGGGCAACCTGGGTTTCCTCTTTTCTGCCCTTATGATGGATGAGGTAGTTGGGAGTCGAGGAGAGTTACCTCTAGTGGTTTGCGACTACTCAGATGTCTTTCTTAACGATCTGTTTGAGTTGCCATCGAGCCGTGAGGTAGAGTTCTCTATCGATCTAGTCGTCGGAGCTGCTCCTATATCCATACCGTCCTATCGTTTTGCTCCCACTGAGTTGCGTGAGCTCAAGGTACAACTTCAAGAGTTGCTAGATAGAGGGTTTATACGCCCGAGTACTTCGCCGTGGGGAGCTCCTGCTCTTTTTGCGAAGAAGAAGGATGGATCCTTATAATTGTGTATCGATTACCAAAAGCTGAATCAGGTGACAGTGAAGAACAAGTATCCGATACCGAGGATGGATGATTTGTTTGATCAGCTGAAAGGTTCGAGATGCTTCTCAAAAATTGACTTGAGATCAGGATATCACTAGTTGAGGATTAGGGACGAGGACATAGCGAAGACCACCTTTTGGACTCGCTATGGTCACTACGAGTTTCTAGTTATGCCGTTCGGTCTGACGAACGCTCCTGCTCCGTTCATGGGTTTGATGAACCGAATCTTTCATCCTTATCTGGACTGTTTTGTGGTAGTATTTGTGGATGATATTCTGATATATTCACCCACTAGGGAGGCACACGAGTATCACTTGCGTATCGTGCTACAGACCTTGAGAAAGCATCGCTTGTATGCGAAGTTCGAGAAGTGCGAGTTCTGGATGTCTGATGTGAGGTTTCTTGGACATGTAGTGTCGAATGACGGGGTAGCTGTGGATTCGTCGAAGACTGATGCTGTGACCGGTTGGGAGGGACTGAAGAACGTCTTTGAGATACGCAGTTTTTTGGGATTGGCAGGCTACTATCGGCGGTTCGTGAAGGATTTTGCAAAACTTGCTGCACCAATGACGCGTCTGACGCGGAATGGAGTTGTGTCTGTTTGGAGTGAGTCCTGTGAGTCAGCTTTCTAGGAGCTGAAGACGAGATTGACTAGCGCGCCAGTGTTGATCATTTCTGAGTGAGGCTTGGGGTATACAGTCTACTGTGATGCATCACATGATGGTCTTGGATGTGTTCTAATGCAGGGAGGTAAGGTTGTAGCCTATGGTTCTCGACAGTTGAAGACGCATGAGAAGAACTACCCGACACACAATTTGGAGTTGGCAGCTGTGGTTTTTTCATTGAAGACATGGCGTTACTATCTTTATGGTGAGCATTTTGAGCTTTTCTTCGATCACAAGAGCTTAAAATACTTTTTTTCGCAGAAGGACCTGAACTTGCGCCAATGACGATGGATGGAGTTTTTGAAAGATTATGATTTTAGCTTGCAGTATTATCCAAGGAAGGCCAATGTTGTGGTAGACGCGCTCAGTAGGAGATCTCACAGGTCGTTAGCTTCTGTGGCTATACGTGAGTGGGACATGCTTGGAGAGGTTGGAGAGTTTGATATGTGTCTTGGGGAGACAGTGACGGGTGCCACCCTGTTTTCAGTAGTTACTCAACCAGCGTTGATAGCACGTGTGCTAGAGGTCCAGTAGACGGACCAGGAGGTTCAGATGATACGAAATCGTGTTGCTAGTGGAGAGGATATAACGGGCTGGATTGTGGGTTCAGATCAGAGTCTGAGGTTGGCTGGGAGGTTATTTGTGCCAGAGTCATGCCGAGTTGATCTATTATGTGAGTGCCATCATTCTCGCCTTATAGTACATCTTGGAGGCACGAAGATGTATCATAACCTACGTCGTCAGTTCTGTTGGAGGGGAATGAAGAGAGACATGATCCAGCTTATTTCTCAGTGCCTTACCTATCAGAAGGTGAAGGCAGAATACCAGAGACCGGCAAGATTACTACAGTCATTGCCTATATCAGAGTGGAAGTGGGAGCATGTCACGATGGACTTTGTGTCAGGACTTCCTCGATCACCTAGGGGACACGACGCCGTGTGGGTTGTGGTTGATAGGTTGACGAATTCTGTACACTTTCTTCCCATCCGAGTGAAGGATTCAGTGGAACGATTGAGTAGCTTGTATGTCAGAGAGATAGTCCGGTTGCATGGAGTGCTAGTGTCAATTGTTTCTGACAGAGACCTGCGCTTCACATCGCGCTTTTGGCAGAGTCTTCATGAGGTTTTGGGGACGAACTTGATGTTCAGTACTACTTTTCAACCCCAGACGGATGGTCAGTCTAAGAGGGCTATACAGATTTTGGAGGATATGCTGAGGGCTTGTGTCCTTGACTTCGGAGGGTCGTGGAAGAATCATCTACCGCTGGTAGAGTTTGTATACAACAACAGCTATCAATTTAGTATTGGGATGGCACCGTATCAGGCTTTGTATGGTAGACCGTGTAGATCACCCGTATGTTGGACAGATGTGGGAGAGACCACAGTTTTCGGACCAGATATGGTACGAGAAACAACAGAGAAGGTTGCCGTGATTCGTTAACACCTTTTGATAGTTGAGAGCTGCCAGAAGAGTTATGCAGATCAGAGGAGGCGACCTTTGGAGTTTATAGTGGGGGATCATGTGTTTCTGAAG
>JAULJZ010002006.1:0-17149 GCA_032270985.1 Heliamphora pulchella
CGTCTTTTCTTTATTTTTACCTCAAGGATAGTACTTTTTGAGCTGGTCAAGGTTTACTGGAGTGGAGAACACATTGCCATCCAAATCCATAATAATGACTGCACCACCGGCCATGATGGTTCTTATCAAAATGGCCCATACCAGTTTGGCTTGAACTTGCCTCTCTGATCGAAGATAAGAGCTCTGATTTCCTTAAGAACCAAATCTCCCTCTCTGAGATCCCGGGTCTTGACCTTCTTATTGAATGCTCGAGCTATCCTTCTTTGGTATCTTTGTATATGAAACAGAGCTTGTAGCCTTTTTTCATCAAACAAGAGCAACTCTTTCATTCGGTTCCTCTACCATTCTGCCTATGAAATACTGGCCTCGGCCACCACTCTTAGCGAAGGAATTTTCACCTCAATGGAAAGCACGACTTTTATCCCGTCCACTAAAGAGTATGGCGTAGTTCCTGTTAAAACCCTGATTGACGTCCTGTATCCCCAGAGTGCGAACGCTAGATGTTTCGGCCAATCCTTATGTGAGTTGATCATCTTTTACAGAATCTTCTTGACGTTCTTGTTTGCTGCCTCGACTGCTCCATTGGTCTGTAGACAATATGGTGAGGACTTGTGGGCCACTATCCGGTATTCTTCGAAGAGATCCAAGACCTCACCTAAAAAAGGCAAGCCATTATCCGAGATAACCTCATGAGAGATCCCGTACCAGCAAATGATAATTTGCTTGATGAACTTGGTGACATGAGAGGCTTTTAATACCGAGTAGAAGGCTGTTTCCACGTACTTAGTAAAGTAGTTAATGGCCACTAAAATAAACTCGTGCCCATTTGAGGCCTTTGGTGTTATCCTGCCGATTACATCAATGCCCCATACTGAGAATGGCCATGGCGATGTTAGGTTATACAGTTGAGATGGGGGAACGTGCATAAGGTTTGCATGAATTTGACACTTATGACATCTCTGCATGAACTGTATACAATTTGTCTCTATTGTCATCCAAAAGTATCCTTGTCGTAGGATCTTCTTAGCTAACATGTTTCCACTCATGTGTGGCCCACAGATTCCTGCGTGTATTTCTTTCATCAGCTCTTAGCCTCCTTCATTATTGACACACAGCTTATTGACCATAGAATGCCCTCATTTGTATAGTCTTCCCCCACAAATGACAAATTGTGCTTATAGTCTTAGTATTGCCCTTTTGTCCTTCTTGCTGAAAAACTTGAAATATTCTCTCTTCTCCACGAAGTTCTGAATATCAAAATACCATAGCAGTTTGTCGATGCTCTCCTTGATAGCAGTCGTCATCTCGTATGTCGGCTTTCTCTTTTGCTCGATTATTCATGGCCTTATTCTCACCCCATGTGGTATGCCAATCATGGATGCTAGGGTGGCCAGTGTGTCGGCGAACTTGTTCTACAGTTTTGGCACATGGGTAAAGATTATTGATTCAAAACATGGTATAAGCTTCTCCAGCTCTTGATTATAGAGAATCAATGTTACATCCCTAACCTTCCTTTCTCCTCTTGCTTGTGAAACCACCAGTGCCGAGTCTCTGATGACTTTTAGCTTTCTTGCCCCTAATTCTAAGGATGCCTCTAATCCAGCTAAACATGCTTCATACTCAGCTTGATTTTGGTAACTTCAAAATTGAGCTTCAAGAACATAGGGACGTGTGATTCATCAGGAGTGACGAGAAGGACTCCTATTCCGTAACCATACAGGTTGGATGCACCATCAAAGTATAGAGTCCACTTGTTATTCCCGACTTTCATCAGCTGTTCGTCAGGAAACTGGAACTCTATGTCTTCACCTCCCTCAGCTGGTTAGTCGGCCAGGAATTCTGCCACTGCTCTACCCTTAACTGACTTTCGGGTGACATATTTAAGATCAAACTTTGATACTAACAGCAACCATCGAGCTAACCTTCCTATTAGTGCCGGCTTTTCAAACAGGTACTTCAACGGGTCCATCTGGGAGATGATATTTACCATGAAAGACATCATGTAATGCGCTCAGCATGTCTTTTCCAGTAGTATGTATCGTATTTCTAACCCCTTCATCTTCTTTCTCATGTAGTATACAGCCTTTTTAGTTCTGGTTTCACCCTCTTGCGCTAGCATACATTCCATAGCTGAATCAGTCACTAACAAGTAGAAGATCAGTGGCTTATCAGGTTTGGGAGGAGCCAGAACAAGTGAATTTTGCAACTATTATCGTACAGCTTCAAAGGTGTCTTGGCATTTTTGATCCCATTTGAACTCGACTCCTTTCTTCAGTAGACGAAAGAGCGGCTCACAAGTGGTTGTCAGCTTTGCGATGAATCGACTAATGAACTGTATCTTTCCTAGGAAGCCCCTGACTTCTTGCTCAGTCCTTGGAGGAGGCATTTTCAAGATTGCTTTAATCTTTGAAGGGTCTACTTTGATACCCCATTGAGTGATCATAAACCTGAGTATTTTTCCAGTAGTAACTCCAAAGGAACACTTCTGTTGGTTGAGCCGCATCTTGTACTTCCTAATCCTTTCAAAGAACTTTCGTAGTGCTACAATGTGGCCATCCTAATCTTTGGACTTGACTATCATATCATCCACGTACACCTTAACCTCCTTATGTATCATGGCATGCAGTAAAGTAGTAGCAGCCCTCTAATAGGTTACCCCTGCATTCTTTAAACCAAACGGCATCACACGAAAGCAATAAGTGCCCCAGGGTGTAGTGAACGTCGTCTTTTCTCTGTCCTTGAGATCCATCAGAATCTGGTTATACCTCGAGAAGCCATCCATAAATGATAACAAGGCATGCCCTGTCGTACTGTCTACTAAAACATCGATATCCAGCAGTGTAAAATCGTCTTTTGGGATGGCCTTGATGAGAGATCTCAAAAATCTACATAGACCCGGATGTGACCGTTCTTCTTTAGAACCAGCACAATATTAGCTACCCATTTCGGTTACTCGGTTACCATCAAGAATCCAGTGTTGATTTGTTTGGCAACTTCTTACTTGATCTTTAGAGCCCAATTTGGTCGGATTCATCTCAACTTTTGTTTGACTGGCTTAGCATCAGGATACAAGGGGACATGATGTTGGACAATGTTAGGATCAATTCCAGACATATCCTCGTAAGACCATGCAAATACATCTTTAAATACTTTTAATAAAGTTATTAATTGTTCACATTCAACATAAGATAAACAAGAACCAATTTGTATATTTTGTGGGTTAGTTTTATTACTCAGATTTATTGACAAAGTTCCTTTAATTATTAGTTGGGCACGCATTTCTTCTTCTCTTTTTATTAAAAGTTTTATTTCTTCTGAGATATTCCTGTCGAACTCAAAATCATTAGAAATCGTATGAAATAAATCAAACAAAGCAGAGTAATCAGAAATCTCATTCATTTCATTAAAGAAAGAGGAAATTACAAGCTCAAAGGCAAAAGCAGGAGGAGGTGCACAAACAGACGTGCCATTAACCAACTCAAACTCAGACTCAGGATAGACAACCTGCACATCACAGGACTCTAAGGTCCAGTTATTCACTTCCTTTATAGCCGCATCGACAATGAGCTTGGTGCAGTCGGTTGGTGCGTTGAAACCCATCATGAAGCAGTCTTGGTCAGTTACGTGCAGCTGAGCCATCTTTTTGTTGAACAACACTCCCATGTCGATACCATCAAGCTTGTCTTCCCAATCTTCATCGTAGATCTTCTTTTCTTTCTCTTCCCTTTTCACTGTTTCATCTTCTTCCGTATTAGATAATTGATGGCCAAAGAAGATTTCCAGCGCTAGTAGCTTTTGATTGGTTTCTTCATCTATCCATGGCTCTGGTAAGCCACAGTATGGGAAATTTTCTCCTTCTTTGATAAAGTAGCCGTTGAACGTTTCTGAGTGTTTAACTTTTCGTTCCCTTTTAGGCCCTTCCAAATCTTCCTTTGTTGGCTTGTACCTAAGATCGAAACGGCACGAAGTTGGCAATACCTGGATGGGTTTCGAAATACCCTGCTATTTGCGACCAAACCCCATTCCTGGGAAGGAAGGTATTTGTCTCATCATTGTAATTGCTCGAGGGTTGATATAATTTTCTGCTTCCTTCAATAGCATGTGTACAGCCTGAGCTTCATCGAATTAGAACCCACTTAACAACACATCCCCTTTGCCATGCTAAACCTCCAAGAGAGTCAAGCCTTCTCCTCTTGGAGGTTAAATACTATCTTCTCTCTGGATAGTCAGCACCACCCCATTTTTTATTAACTTTAACTTTTGGTGGAGAGTAGATGGCACTGCCTGGATGTTTGGGTCGTGCAGCCATGGCTGGCCCAGCAACAGATTGAATGAATCTGGCACGTCCAGTACATGGAATTCAACTAACGTCTCCAAAGGCCCTACTGATACTGCAAATGATACTAGACCTAGCACATCCCTCCTTGTATTATCGTAAGCCTGAACTCCTTGACTACAAGGCGTGAATTGGCCTAACGTCATGCCCAAGTAAACTGCAGTCCTAAGTGGACAAATGTTCAAGGCTGAACCATTGTCGATGAGTGTTACCGAGACCTAATTTTCTAAACACTTGACTGTAATGTGTAGAGGCTTATTGTGGTTCTTCCCTTCTAATGGTTAATCTTTCTCCGAAAAAAAATTCACTTTCGGCTCTACAGCTTGCAATATTAATCCAATCAACTGTTTAAGGGTTGCATCTATTGATACATTGGCTTTGTTTAGAACTTTTAACACGACTTATCGATACCGATGTGAAGCCATTAGCAAGCTTCATATGCTAATGTTAGCATGTGTCTTCTTCAGCTGTTTCAGCACAACGTCATCCTTTTCTTCTTGTTCCTTCTCTTTTACCTTCCCACTTGGTTGTCCTTTTTTTAACTGAGCCGATTTGAAATGCCGCCCACTTCTAGTCAGATGCTCCACACCATCTTCGGGATCCCACAATTTTGATATTGTACTTTCAGTCTGTCTCACCTCATCCACGCACAAAAGGCTTTCAAATGCCCATAAATCATTTAAGTCACTGACTGTTACTCTTTCTTTTCTTTTCTCGTCATCCCCAATGGCCCATGTGTTGTCGATCTCTTCCCATATGTTCTATTCAATAAAACCCACCTGCTGTTCCCAAGCAGCCCAGAAGTTAGTCCATTCGGCCCTATCTGATTTCAACACAACCCTCACTAACCAATAGGATTGCATATCATCAATATATACCTCCTCTTTAAAAAGTTAAGGAAGGGAAATGCCGTCGAGCACATGGCCAAATCCATATAGCCGCACCGGGTAGTCCAATGGCTAGTCATTTTTCTCATTACGCTCCTTTTCTTCTTGTTGGTTGGCCTGGATTGCCATTTGATACTCTTCCCAAGCATCATCATTCCATTTCTCCATCATATCCCAGCCATTCTCAGCCATAATCAGTGAATAGGCTGTCTGATCCTCAGTAGCTAAAACATGCGAGCGTAATAGATGTGCTGAATAGATGTACTGTCTTGGATCTTCTGATTGTCCTAGAGACATGCAGTTTTTCCCAGCTTGCTTGGCATGGTTTGGCAGAGGATTGGTCGTGACATTTGGCTTTGGAGTAGCAGGTGGTGGAGGGATTACTTTGTCATCGATGAGATCCTGGATTTCATGATGCAGCCTCATACACTTATCAGTCAGATGTCCGTGACCCTGGTGGTAGGCACAATATTGAGAAGCATTATACTGCAGCGGTAGGGGAACAAATATAGACATGGGGTCCAATAGCTTGATAAGCCCTTTCTCGACAAGTCGATTCAGGGCTACAAATAATGAAATGTTGAGGGGAGTGAAGACTATCCTTGATTTTTGTTGTAGTTGTTGATTATTGTTTGACTGTTGGGTATTATTTGATTATTGGGCTGAGGATGAAGGGTTCAAAAGGTTAACCTCATTCGAGCGAGAAACGAGATTAGTAGAAGCAGACTGATTTGGTTGTTATCAGGGAAGGTCCTTCTTGGTTTTTGACTGGGCTCAACTTTCTCAATGTCTCAAGACCGAATGGCATCCTCAATTTGTACCCCAGCGTCAAATAGTTTCTTGAAGGTAGAGAGCGGCTGTGTGGTAAGGTAACGCTTCAGAGGGGACTGTAGATTTTTCACCACGATTCTCACTTGTTCTTTCTTAGTAGGCCAGTTCATCATCTTGGCTGCCTTCCCTCTCCACCGGGTCAGGAAATCCACAAACGATTCGTAATTTTCCTGACGAGTCATTTTTAGCTCTCGGGTAGTCACGTCCAGCTGAATGTTGTAATTGTATTAACTGATGAATGCAGTGGGTATATCTTTCTAAATTCTAGTCTTAGCCACCTCTAGAGAGGGGAACCATCTCTATGCTGCTCGAGAAAGTGATCGATGGAACAATTGGGCCTTGAGCGATCGTCAATCCACATGAGGGAGAGAGTGCCAACATACATCCTCAGATGGATCTAGGGATCTTCGGTGCCATCAAACTTTTTCATTTTTGGCATCTTAAATTTTTCGGGTAGTTTGGCTTCTGGAAATAAATACAAACCGCCTACATTCAGCATGTATTCTTCCACTCTCTTTATCTTTCTTAGTACCTTCTCCATTCGATCAATCTTTTCTGCCAGTGCGGACTCCCTAGACTAAGCAGTGTTCTCTTCTTCTATCACAATCGGGCGGGGGACCCGAGGTGGCATAGCAACTTGCGGTACGTTTTGTCCCTAGTTATCGTCCCAAAAGTCTTTACCGTTCTTATTTGTGTCATTCAGCTGTCCATTTAAGCCGAGTAGGCGGGCCTGAATTGCCCAAATCTGTGCTTGGCATTAATTTTGAGCTTGTGTTTGCTGCTCCATGGCCCGTTGTATCTTAGTGATTGCCCTCATCAAGGCTGTCAAGTTCACCTCATTCTTTTCCATTTCAGATGATTCAGCTAGTTGTTTAGATATTCTGTAGAAACTTTCTAACCCTGATCTTACCCAGACACATGTTAACTGTAATCTTTCCAGCTCAATGATCTAAACCTGAAGAAAACCTAGATCTCAAAACCAAAATAACCAGTATCAAACACTTCTCGAATAAAAATTCTAATGGCAAGTAGCAAACATCTCAGATACCAAAACGGTTGACCATAAACAGATAATCACTAAAACTGAAGCAAAGCCCTTGCTGAGCCACTACCGGCAGCATAACAATTGAACAGAAGGAAAGCTAAGGAGAAAATTGACCAAATTCTAGCAGAGACACGGGCAGCACTCCGGTAAGAAAATAGAGCTAGGTTGAAAGACTAGTTAGATCTAAGATTTCTAAGGAAAAACATGCAACACTTTGGTAGGATAGCAAAAGTAGCTCACACGGGTATAACAAAGGTTCGAAGAAAGCGAGCCTAATACAATAACAGAGGGGAAAACCAACAACCCGAAAAGAACTCGAAAGAGAGAGAAACTATCCTAGAGACCTCAAAACAAAACACGGGCATGATTTCGAGAACAAAACTATTACAAGAAAGCCAGACAAGGTGAAGAACAAAACCTGAGCAAAAACCCGAAGAAAAAGCAAACCTACACAACAAAGGGGTAACAGCAAAACTCGGGTTAAAACCCAAAAAATGGACTAGCCTAAGCCAAACAAACAAACCTAATAAACGCAAACAAAACATACAATTAAGAAAACATATAATTCTACTAGGGTCAGCAGCACCTAATGGAGGGTTCTAAGCTACTATATGCAAAAGGCCGATTTTGGTTAATCGAACAGGGTACCTTCTGAATAGAGCTGGGTATATACTTTCCATGCCTGGAGTGGTGCAGGACATGGTCAAACGGTACGCCCAAACTCTTTTACTGCACCTATGAAAGCGTATAGTCAGTAAGGCTTGCCCGCCTTCTTAACAATCCCCGAAACGGATAAACGATCAAGGCATCGGGTCGACCAGGCAGGGGGTGTGAAAAACAATGCACATGCATGCAAGAATGTAAATGAGAAATTCTTATTAAGAACCATTGATATTTTTAAGTCTAACACTCTTATTTGATTTTATAAACCAGTCCCCAGTAGAGTCGCTAGGAAATACTGTGGCGTCGAGATTTTGGAGTTTTTGGTAGTTCCAAAATAAGAAAATTCAAAAGTTGTTTGAAAAATATTTTAACATCTTGAAAACTAAATTTTGAATACCCCTTTTTATTGAAAATAAAGTCGCTACTTGATTTTTGAAAAAAATCAGTAAGTACATAAATGGCTACTGATTTTTAAAACTTTTAACCAGAGAATGAGGGTTCGGGGGTTAAGGTACGAATCGGAAAAGGTGTTAGGCACCATGTTCGCCCAACTATAAGGTTGGCCTCTTATAATCATCATTGGTTCTTTAACAAGATTTCTTAAATGTATGCAAATAAAAAAAAATAGAGGTGAGAAGAGAACATCTAAAATTAAATAATAAAAATACCTAACATATATATATAGAACTCCAAACCAAAGCAAGCAAGAAAGGAAAATAAAATTCTAAATCCTACGGCATGCAATTTCTATCTAAAGCATACATGGAGTACACCCTCATGCAATGATTTAAAAAAAAGAACAAAAAATATGCTAAAATCATTAAGTTCAAATTATACCAAAAATAAACATGAATCAATATATAAAAATACCTAAGATAATCTAAACATACTTTCAAATGAACTAAACAAAATATTCTCTAAAACTATCATGCATGCTATCAAATTGTATAAAGGTAACTAAAATAAAAAAGGATGACAAGACAACACCTAAAGATTAAAGAAAAAAAGGAAATAAAGAAAAAATTTATAAAAAAAAATTAAACTAAAATAAAAGGTTAGAAAATGTTATTAAACTAATAAAAGAAACTCTAACTATTTTCATTTTATATTTTAAACGAAACAAAAGAAAATAAAAAGAAAAGAAAACAAAAGAGAATTAAACTACTATAAGAAGAGAAAATTACACTTAATATTTAAGAATGAAAACTAGCTTAAAAGACTTTTTGTGATTTTTTGAGTTTAAGAAAATGAGAGAAAAGAAAATAAGTACTATGAAAAAAAAAATAAAGCTAACATTTAAAGAAATACAAATGTACAAAAGAAAATGGAACATTATAAGGTAAATAAAGCTACTAATAAAAAAAGAAAAAAAAGAAAATTAAATGCTAGAAAAGAAAATTAAACTAATGTTAACAGAAAATGATCTTTAAACTGATGCTAAAAGAAAAAAAAATAAAATAAAATAGAATGCTATTAAAAGAAAAGAAACTAAGTACAACTATTTAACTTGCAAATATGAATGTAGTATTGACAACCATATCTATATAAATGTAAGTGCATTACTATGATAATTAACAATATTAACAATGTGAGACCCCGACCTGTTTCATTTTTGAAATGTTTAAGTGATTGACAGAGTTTGAGTTCACCCTTGATCTCGGTGTGTTGGGTTTTTGTTGCTTCATAGTAGAACAGCATGTGCGTATGAGTTTTACGCTTGTTCGGGTTCGTAAGAGGCATGTTTGGTTTGATTTAAGGCTGAAAAACCTGCTCTATAGCAGAAATCATTTTTCTCCATCGTCCAGTAGACTAGACTAGGTGATCCAGTCGACTGGGGTGGCAGTATGGTGATCCAGTCGACTGGGTCGAGACTTCAGTCGACTGAACTATGTCGGTAGAGTATTTTTAGCATTTCAGTAGCCTCATCCAGTTAACTAGATTGGGTATCCAGTCGATTGAACCCTTGATATTTTCCGTATCTATAAATATCTGAAGCCTTAACTTCTAAGCTAAGTTCCGATTTTCTCTGCCTTCTCTCTAGATTTTAATGGGTCTGGGGCTCGATTTTCAGTGATCTGACAGTGGATCCTTGCTATTGGTGTCGGGGGCTTCGCATCTATCTAGACAGAATCTTGTTTTGTCGAGGTCCAATTTTTAAGACGTTGAGCTTTTGGCTCAACGAGGTAGGATCCTAGGCTATGTTGTCTTTAAATGGTGCTACGTGCAATTATATGCTTTTTTACAAATTGAAAATGCTTTAAATATCATGTTTTATGTTTGAACCACGTTGTACGGATAAAAAGCATGTTTTTTTTTTCTTTTGTATCGGTTTATTACATGATATTGGACTTGTGGATATATGGTTTTCAAAGAGAGTTTTGAAAACAGTGAATTTGTGAAAATCTCGACATACTATGTTTTGGAGGTTTGAAGCTAACTCTCGGGATTGAGTTTCAATTTTGAAACATTTTGTTAGAAACGGAAAAAAAATATTTTGAAAATGTTTTGTTTGATTTCCATGTTGATGGATGGATCTTTATACATGTTTAATGTATAAATTGTGAAAATATTTTCGTAGCCGAGCTACGGGTTGATTTTTAAAATGATTCTCTAGATGTGCCAGGATAGCAGGTATTTGGCACGAGTTGTCCTTGGTAGAAGTCTGAAAATGTGCGCATAATAGGTGTGCTTTGTACCTTCTGGTTAGTCCCCGTAAATTAAGTGGTGGGTGCTTTGTACCCTCGGGTTTTGGGCCCGTAAATTAAGCAATTATGTTGTGGTGACTCCGTATAGAACTTGTCATTACCTAACAGGTCTTAAATGATTCAAAGATTAGGGAATGGGCAGGAGTCTATAGTTGTTACCTCTGTCCTTTTGTGACGGAGTCGGTACATAGAATTCATTTTATTTTATTTTTCTCAGTTGTGTGATCCAAGTGGAGAATACTGTTTTGTTACTATTTTTCCCTAAATGTGAAACGTTATCTGCATTGTTGGTATGCATGATTTTAAGGATGAAAACGTGGAATTTTATGAAGTAAAATCGTTTTGAGGTTCGTGTTAGCCTGATGAAAAACTCAATATTTTCAGGATGGAAACCTTTTTGACTCCTGTGGTTGAGTCTTTATGCTATATGATTGCATATTCTGCTTTACTGTTTTATAGTATGTTTTTATTGGGTTTCGGCTCACGATATGAGATTTTATTATAAAACCTTTCAGGTGAACGTGGTCTTGCAGGTTGACCTTGAGGTGCCTAGAGATGGCTGTTGACAAGACTTCTGTTTTGTCTTGATAGGTAGTTTATACCTTTTGTATATGTTTTATGTTTTGATGTAACATGTTGTAAACACATGTAATTCTTATGGATGTATGCATGATTTATTGCTTTCAAGAGAGCCATGGGTTGGTTGTTGTTTTTTGTAGTTTCTTACTACATTTTCTTTTCATTGGTTGGTTCAACGGCTTACGAAAAGGGGTTTTCAAATGGTTTAGATTTCATTCAACTCTTGTGCTTCGAGGAAGATTTTGAAACTGCCTAAGCCTCTTTTAAAAAGATTTTATTATCTAAAACTTATATTTTGTTTTTAAAGGCTTGGCTTGTGGGGCCATAACCGTATTCTCTTGGGCTACTCTTTTAAATCAAATAAACCCTCGATAGTACGTTTTTACAAAGGTTTTAAGTCTTGTTTAGGCTTTATGGTTTTCAACCCTTTTTGTTCGGATGATTTTGGTGATTATTCTTGGGCTTCGCATGACCCAAAGTTTGGGGCGTGACAACTTGGTATAAGAGCTCTGGATTCGGATACCTATGAGCCGTGAAAAGAGGGTGCGATACCTTGTAAGGAAAGATGTGTGTGTGCCTGGTTCCCTGTGTTTGGAACATAAGCATGATAGCTTGTTGTGTATATGTGAGTATGAAGGTTGGACCTTACGATTGATTAGTCTTGCCTTCAAGTAACGTGTCATTCTTATCGGTTCTCCTCGGTATGTGTGATATGTCTGCATGACCATTTAGGCTATGTGTTGGCATGATTATGTGGTACGTATTAGAAATAACATGATAGATCGACCTTAGGTTGTCATGTTCTATATTTTCTTTATATATGAATTGTACACCCTTTAAGACGATGGGGCCGTGGTTTGGGTCTTGGATGTGTGACTCAGTTGCAGTGGTTGTTGAAAGGTAAGATTATGGGTTGAGCGTCGACCGCATGTTGTGTTATGGAAACTCGTTGGTGAGTTGAGGCTAGCCGTGTGAGGTTGGTCGTGGCTAGTAAATCGTTGAGTGTTGGTATGAGCAGAGTTTTGTTCAGATGTAGTCGAAGCAGGATGTTTAGAGTAGCATTTAAGGATGTTGTTGGGAGTCTGAGTAGTTCTGATGACCTTGGACGTTGTCTACCTCATTGAGGTCCGAGAGTGGAGTTATGAGTGAGTAAGCTCGAAGATATGAGGACAAGTATGAGTTGCAGTTATGTTGGAATGATTATGGGTCGCGACGGTGTTGGAATGTGTAAGGGTTCTAGGTTACGATTCTAACATCCGATGAGTATCAATTTTGTGGGATTCCTACGAGAATGTAGGTTCATGGTTTGGACGTTATCTTCGTGACCAGGAGATCGTGTTCGGGAACCGTGTTGGGTGCAGAAGGTTTAAAAGGACCATGGAAGGGTTCGATAGTACGGTTAGTTTGTGCTGAGATGGTATATGCCGAGTGTGATATGTTCGGAGGTTGTTTGTGTTTGACCTTAGGTTCAGAGGTGGGTGTGTTGTTTGCCAATTAGAACGAAGTGTGGAGTAATAAAGTTCAGCCATGTACCGTATGATTTGCCTAGCAGGAGTTAGATGAGTATGCACAACCTCGTGGAGTGAGGTTTTGGCGTGATAGGAATGTTAACGTGTGTCTCCGTGTATGACTGGTGACGAGCTTGTAGTTCTATTGGGTGTGTTGTACCAGGTATGTGGATTGATAGTGTTCACATGTGTGAATGAGGTCTGAGAGTTGATAGCTTGGTGTAGCGGACGATCTAAATATCGTGATTTGGATTGACGGCAGCTGTTTGATTATGGTCAATGTGGTCTCAAGGTAGGATTTACAGAGTTCTTAGAGGCTAAGTGTTGATGAGCACGGAGATTACGCTAAGGTTGGGTCATGGTTTCTTGTTGGCCTTTTTGCTTTCCTTTGGATGGAGGGAGAGAGAGAGTTTTCTTGTAGACAGTTGTTTGGTGCGAGTTGTTTCATCTCGTTAGATGGAGATGCTAGGTTCTTGATTAGTTCAGATTTGGTTGGTTGCATTTTGTGACTACAAAAATCTCTGTGGGTTTGGTATCCGTGTTGTGACCCTTGGAGTTATGACTCGGGAACTTGTATCGCCGTGATTGGGTGATTATAAGATGGATTCTTTATGGCTTCGATGCGTGGTGCAAGATGCTCTACATCCAGGTGTCTGAGTGTGTGATTTGGGATCCAATTGCTCCCGCGGTTGGGGACCGTAAAGAATTACATGATGGAGTTAGTATTATCCTGTGGTGGAAGACCGTAAAAGAGTACGTATGAGTGTAGTAAACATGATAGGTCGTGGTAACCTAGTTAGTGTGGCTTGCTTGTATGATGGATGAACCAATTGGGTTGTGTTCCCTGTGAGGTTGAGTTAGTAAACCAAGAATGCTTACGCTTGTCCTTGTTGACAAGGGAGTTGGTGTTTAGATGCAGAGTTCTTTTTGCGGTAACCAGCTGAGGATCGTTAACTGTTGTTTACAGCTTGCTCTGGATTGTGTGGGTATGGTTGTACCCCTAGCTCTTAGCAGAGTGGGAGTTTTGGCAGAACAGTGCGGCTGTGATAATCATATAGTGGGTTCCCAATAGACTTTTAAGAGTTTGGCTTTGAGTTTTGTTTGGGGTTTGAAATACTCAGAGATCTTGGAGTCGAGGAGGGATCGTCGACTGTGGTAAGTGTTATGTTTGGGCATAACCGTTTGTTTGGATGATGATTCCGAGAGTATGGTAAAGTATGAGTCAGGAAGGACTTGATGTTTGGGAAGCCTTATTTGGCATGGCCTATTTGGACCGACGCGATGGTTTGGTTTGGAACGGAAGGGCCATGATGAGTTCTATGGGGAAATTGTTAAGTGTAAGACGCAAGTCTAGATTGGTTACTTAACGGATAAATCTTGGGTTCAGTTATGCTACTATTGTGGACTCAGGGAATTAATGTATGTGTTCTGCGTTAGAGTTTATGTTAGATAACGGTCAGCATGTTTGCTTTGCCGAATCGCGATGATCATGCTTTCTTTGTCAGATGACAGAGATCATGTCTGATTTGAGGTTGATCTATAGTCGTGGTATCAGTGATCTAATGGCGAGACATTGAGCTGTGTAGTAATGAGTAGTGACGTGCTGTTGCGCGGGAGATATGGTTGGATTTGTGTAGGTTGTTGGATACCTATGAGGTTGCGTGACGTGTTCGGTCAAGTGACTCGTTTGGATCAGGTGGCTTTGTGACTGTGATGCCAGATTCACTTTTGGTTGTGTGAAACCTTGTCTGGGACAATGGTGTATCACCTAGTGTTTCTCCAGGGTGAGAATAGTAGTTCGTGACGGAAGATCAGATAAAGAATGAAGGTTTGAAGGTTTGATGAGATGCATTCTTTAGTATTCCAGGTGGGTTAAGTGAGCTTCTCTTTGGTGAGCTTCTCTAGAGAGTTGGGTGTTGTGTTGTTGCTCATAGATCGGGGTCATGTCAGCTTCAGTGATGGTGATGTTGGCATCGGTACGGTGATGATGTGGTATCAATGTTGGTGGTCATTTGGTGATTGTTAGAACTTGAGTAAAGTTTCTGCGCGGGGTGTGTGACTTTGTATGATCAATGTCAGGGTTCGAAATCCTGTGTTTGGACTCGGAGATAGTCCTTGGTATGCATTGTGAGGTGTGATTGAGCCAGTTTGTGGCAGTAAGAACGAAGGAGTGGTAGTCTCTATGTTCGGGCGTAGAGAGTGTTTGGGATCAAGTGCCATGGTGGATTGGTCTCGTGTGATGCGTTTGTCGCTGGAGTGATTTGTGTTCGGTGAGAGTTATGTTTTGAAGTTTGGCAGTATGATTTGGATCTTGATCCGATGTTTCATGGATGTCTCATGGATGACAGTGATGTCAGTGAAACTTGTACGTGCGGGTAGTTTGTGTGGGGATTGAATCTTCAAGTCGTATTCGTGTTCACCTCGTGTGATGACAGGTTTGGGATTTCAATTGTTGGGGACATTTCTGATGTTGTGTGGTATCACTGGTTTGCATCAGAGACCGTTGATGATTGATGGGCTGGTGTTTGGCTTGAGTTTCGGTGTTGAATTTCAGGGACAAAATTCCTTTAAGAGGGGAAGAGTTGTGAGACCCCGACCTGTTTCATTTTTGAAATGTTTAAGTGATTAACGGAGTTTGAGTTAACCCTTGATCTCAGTGTGTTGGATTTTTATTTCTTCATAGTAGAACAGCATATGCATGTGAGTTTTACGCTTGTTCGGGTTCGAAAGTGGCATGTTTGGTTTGGTTTGGTTTAAGGCTAAAAGACCTGTTCTGTAGCAGAATTCATTTTTCTCCGTCGTTCAGTCGACTGGGGTGACAGTATGGTGATCCAGTTGACAGGGTCGAGACTCTAGTTGACTGAACTATGTCGGTAGAGCATTTTTGGCATTCTAGTCGCCTCATCCAGTCGACTGGATTGGGCATCCAATCGATTGAATTCTTGATATTTGCCGTGTCTATAAATATCTGAAGCTTGGAGATATTTTGGAAAGCTCAACTTTAAGCTAAGTTTCGATTTTCTCTGCCTTCTCTCTAGATTTTGATGGGTCCGGGACTCAATTTTCAGCGATCTGACAGTGGATCCTTGTTATTGGTGTCAGGGGCTTCGCATCTATCCGAACAGAATTCCACTTCGTCGAGGTTCAGTTTTCGAGACGTTGAACTTTTGGCTCAACGATGTAGGATCCTAGACTATGTTGTCTTTAAAGGGTGCTACGTGCAATTATATGCTTTTTCACCGTTTGAAAATGCTTTAAATATCATGTTTTATGTTTGAACCACGTTGTACGAATAAAAAGTAAGTTTTTTCGCTTTTATATCAGTTTATTACATGATATTGGACTTGTGGATATATGGTTTTCAAAGAGGGTTTTGAAAACAGTAGATTTGTAAAAATCTCGACAAACTATGTTTTTGAAGTTTGGAGTTAACTCTCGGAGTTAAGTCTCAGTTTTGAAAAGTCTTGTTGGAAACGGAGAAAAACATTTTGAAAATATTTTGCTTGATCTCCATGTTGATGGATGGATCTTTATACATGTTTAATATATAAATTGTGGAAATATTTTTGTAGTCGAACTATGGGTTGGTTTTTGAAATGATTTTTAGATATACCGGGATAATGGATATTTGGCACAAGTTGCCCTCGGTGGAAGTCCGAAAACGTGCGCAGAGTAGGTGCTTTGTACCTTCGAGTTAGTCCCCATAAATTAAGTGGTGGGTGCTTTGTACCCTCGGGTTTTGGGCTCGTAAATTAAGCAGTTACGTTGTGGTGGCTCCGTATAGAACTTGTCATTACCTAACAGGTCTTAAATGATTCAGGGATTAGGAAATGGGCAGGAGTTTATAGTTGTTACCTCTGTCCCTTCGTACGGAGTCGGTACATAGGATTCATTTTATCTTATTTTCCTCAGCTGTGTGACCCGAGTGGGGAATATTATTTTGTTACTGTTTTTCCTTAATTGTGAAACGTTATCTGTAGTGTTGTTATGCATGGTTTTAAGGATGGAAACGTGGAGTTTTATGAAGTAAAATCATTTTGAGGCTCGTGCTAGCCTGTTGGAAAAATTGAGAGTTTCAGGATGAAAACCTTTTTGGCTCCTGTGGTTGAGTCTTTATGCTATATAATTGCATATCCTACTTTATAGCTTTATAGTCTATTTCTATTGGATTTTGGCTCACGATGTGGGATTTTGTTGTAAAACCTTTCAGGTGAATGTGGTTCAGTAGGTTTTCCTTGAGGTGCCCGGAGGTGGCTATTGACAAGACTTTTGTTTTGTCTTGATAGGTAGTTTATACCTTTTGTATATGTTTCATGTTTTGATGTAACATGTTATAAAGCCTATGTAATTCTTATGGATGTATGTATAATTTATTGCTTTTGAGAAAATCATGGGTTGGTTGTTGTTGTCTGTAGTTTCTTACTACATTTTTTTTTTCGTTGGTTGGTTCAACGGCTTACAAAAAGGGGGTTTCAAATAGTTTAGGTTTCATTCAACACTTGTACTTCGAGGAAGATTTTGGAACGGCCTAAGCCTCTTTTAAAAAGATTTTCTTATCTAAAAATTGTATTTTGATTTTCAAGGCTTGGCTGGTG
>JAULJZ010002017.1:3342-17149 GCA_032270985.1 Heliamphora pulchella
TTCCATAATATATTGATTATTATTATTTTGATTTTAGAAGTTATAATTATTAGGTTATTTGAGTCAATTAAAGAACTGATATCAATCATCATTTATCAAGTTATATTATAATTATAGATTAATTGTATTTGTTTCATTTATAAATATGTTAACTAAAATAAATAAATATAATTATGCAAAATGTAGGAAAAAAGAGAAAATTGAGAAATTAATTTATTCTCAAACAATGATCTTGATAATGGCAAGTTTATGGACAAATATTTAATTAGTACTTTTGCCTTAAAAAGATGAAAAGAAACAAATTTTAAATAAAATAATTTATTATGTAAAAATTGAGTTTTAGTAAAAACCTTGCCTTGGGCCTCAAAAAAAACTTAAGCGGCTTCTGTCAAAAAGCTAACTAATTTTTTTTACTTTTTAATTTAAGGAAAAAAAAATTTATACACATTTTGAACACCTTAATTTTTTTGAACTAAAATTACTAGAATGCTCTCAATTAAAAAAAATCAACCATCTTCACAAAAACAAATAAAACCATACAAATCCGAAACACTACAACTTAAAAGCAAAAAATAAGTATATATTAGACATTTTAATAAAAAGCAAAAAAATTACTATAAAAAAATATTCTAAATTCCCAAACTTTTTTATTTCTTTTTTTTAAAAAAAAATTAAACATCTTAAAAACTAAATTTTTTAGACAACAAACAGACCTTAATGATGTTACACTTGTCGTATTTTCCTAAATTGCATTTTATGTAATATGTGATACCTCCACAACTATCGAATATTAATAGGATCCAAGTGAGACCCATTGCATCTAACTGTTGAATATATGCATCGGGATAAGATCCTCTCTATACCCCCAAAAGGCATAGGTTCTATTTGGCATAATTGTTTATTTATTTAATTTTGTATACTTTTATTTTTAGTGAATTATTTTTATTATTTAGTTAAATTATTATATTTTTGACTTATTCCGTCAAAACGAGCTGAAAAAACAAACAAATTTAATCAAAATATAACAAAGAAGTTCATAAAAAAAAGTTTGAATAAACTAATAAGTTAAAATTTATATTGCGTATTTTCATGTTTAGTAAATTTTTTTCATCTCACAAATTTTTTTTTATTTTCTCAGTTCGTCTTATTTTGATGATTTGAAAAAGCAAAAAGTTTTTGTAAAAAAGATAAGAGAGTTCAAAAAAGATTTTGAAAAAAAAGCAAAATTTAACCCAAATGGGGCATTCAATTTTTGGGCTAAGGTGACTCACAACGATAATTCGAACCGTTCATATCGTGTGCCTCGCATAGAAGATCATTCAAACAAAGATTTAATTTTAGCCGACGTTGATGGGTACATAAACAAATTACGTTTGTTTTATAAAATTGACGGTTTTTGTCTAATAAACTTTTAAGATTAAACCATCCATTTTCCAAAACAAAGCTCAATATTTTTATGTACCTATCAATATTTCATCAAGTTAAATTTTTGCATATATAATCTTTTCTATAGTCTCTATAAGATAAATAATCCAGATCAATCATCGTTCTAGCCCCATTCCAAAGCTGGAAAACTAAATCTTGAGGAGTATTTCCCTATCCTTCTGATGGGAATTTGGGAATTTTTTTTTTCTCTTCCTTGTAAAATTAGAATTTTGAAGCACCATAAATTTGATGCAGAAGATGGTAGTGTAATTATTAATTTCTTGTTTCTTTTGTGTAGGGGTTATGGGCAGGAATGATAGGTGGTAGGTACCATGATGCAAACTCTCATTTTGTTATGGGTTACGTGCCGAACAGACTGGAACAAAGAGGTAATTTCCAAATTCTCTTGGTTTTGTTATTTTTGTATAAAAAAAATATTGATTATTATTTATTTTATTTTATTTTATTTTGATTGGGAGTATAGGGGCAGTGGGGAAGGGAGGGAAGGAGAGGGGGAAAGGGGATAAAGAGACTCGAACCGCGGATCACTTAGGTGAAAAGCCTTATAAAAAGACATGAAATTATTGAGCTGTCAAAACTCCTCTTGATTATTATATATTGGACAGTGTATTTTTTTAGATCTATTTTAGACTGATAGATTCAACCGAATGAACTGCTAACTGGTTTACTTAATGATCTAAATTTATCCATTAAACGAGTCAGTTTTAAAAATTGTTGTATTTTGATAAAAAAATTTCCAAATTGCAATTAAACTATCGATCAGATCAAACCGGGTGATTCTCACAACCTCATAATTAGACTCATGGTTTACAATTTTACACTTTTTACTTGCACACAGTAAACCTAATTGCTATTCTTTGTTTTCTAATCCTAACACTTTTATACGTGGATGCTTGTTACTTGCGTTTGTTTTGTTTTAACTTGATAATCAACTATCAAGGATATTTTAAATTTTAATTACATTTGGTCTAGGTTCTAATTTTAAATTGGAGTCATATTTAGATCACGAGATGTCTTTATTTTATTATTTAGATTGTGAATTAGATGTCATTTTTATATTTTTTATATTATAAATTTATTTATAATGATGTCACGACTTGATAAAAGTTGAACCGGTGACCAGTCCATCCAATCTCTTTTCTAATTTTGTAACACTCCGACCCTTTACTTGACAATCATATTATTCACTTTGGGTAAAAATTCTCATGATTTTGTTCTTCCCAAGAGGTCACTCATCCTTACATTACTCTATCGTAAGCACGTTTAACTGCGGAATTCTGTTAGGATCTCTATCACTTTGGAAAAAACCTCGCTCGATGAATGTAAAGATCCAAGATTTTTCTTTTATAGTCCAGGAATTTTCTATCCCTTTTCGATGTGAGATATTAGGATATCACAATCCACCCCCCTTAGGGACTGCACGTTCCCGTCTAGTAGCCCACGCAGCTCCAATAGCCTGCCAGTCCTTTATCGACCCGCCCACTCTGTAGCCCGTCTACGTGTTACGCGAGATGGTAGAGACCCACACTCGGAGGTGAGGAGAGTCGACTTTGATACCATTTATAACACCCCGACCCTTTACATGGCAATTATATTGTCCGCTTTAGGTAAAAGCCTTCATAGTTTTGTTCTTCCCAAAAAGTCATCCATTCTTGCATGACTCTAACGTAAGCACGTTTAACTGCGGAATCCTGCTAAAGTCTCTACCACTTGAAAAAATACCTCATTGAATGTAAGAGTCTAAGATTTTTCTTTTATAACCCAGAAACTCTCTCTCCCTTTTCGATGTGAGATATCATGATATCACAAATTTACATAATAATTTTTTTTTCAAAACATTGGGACAATAAATATATTCTTCGTCGACCAAAGATAGTTAGCAAAATTATTTATATGTTACCTTCATAAATTATGTACGCGCGTTTGTTAACTGTGTAAAATCCGAGCTACTACATATTTTACTTTGCTAGTAGACATGACCTGTCACATGTTAACTAAAGTGAGATAGGTAGGCTTATATTAATAGGTAGAGGGGTAATTTTGGCCCCAGTCCAATCCAACCCGATCCAAGCTTGTTTGGTTGCCACCAAAATTTAGACCAGACAAAGTCTTTTTGAGGAGGGGAGGGTAGGACCAGTCCGAGGGTTTGTGCGACTGGAGTAGAGCTTGGGTTTTGGGGTCAGGTTTTTCAGATTTTTTTAAATAATTTATTTTTGTTGCATTTGTTATTATTTTTTTATTGCTTATGTATGTAATAAATATTAGTATATTATGTGTTTCTTATATTTATTTTAGTTTATAAATAAACTTATACTAATTATTATTTATTAATATATAATAAACAATAGTATACTCTTTGGTCGGCCCTCGAACCGAGCCTCAGGCCTAGGCAACAGTTGGAAGTTTCATTATTTTTTTATCTTCCTGTGAGTCGACGAGCCAGGCCACGAACTCTGGCCCATGGGCCAATATCAAACCGAGCTTCAAGTCGCAGAACCAAGGTCTAAGCCCTACTCACATGTGTTCGGACTTGAGCCTTGGCGAGGGTCAAAAGAACCACTACAGTAACAAGCCTGAGTCGACTTTCAATATAAAACGTCAGGCTCATTTTACACCCCTATTAGTTGCCAGTACATTTTTTTCAATGTAAGCACCACAAATCCGGATTTTAGTGATGACTTTGGTGAATGGTGACCATAAGTTATTCAGAAACCACATTAATTTTAGGGACACAAAAATTATGGTACTGATTTATCCAATGAGTCGCTGATGATCAATTGTTTGGTAAAAGACTTAAGAGCACCAATATTATAATAAGGTCCTTTTCGGATTTTTTTTTCTTAATAAACTCTTAAATTAAAATCTTATTCAATTAATGCTTAATTTTAATATCTATGTGCTTTCAGTTGGGTCTCCCTTTCTCTGTGTCCAGAAAATTAATTTAAATTTAATTATTTTAAATTGAATTACAGGTGGAAAAGGCTAACAAGAGGTTGGAGAAGTGGGATGACAAGAAGGACATGTTGGGCTCTTTTCTATGTATTACGTGTATGTGACCTGGATTTTTAAATCTTGTACGTGCAGGAGTTATTCTCATGTTTATAGTAAATAATAATATTACTCTGATTAAATTATTTTATTAAATTAATTTATTGAATGATGTGGTACAATCACAAGTATTAAAAATAAATAAAATTTATGACAGACACATAGCATCAATGCTTGTAATTGTGCAATATCATTTAGTAGATTAATTGAATAAAATAATTTTGTAATATTATTTTTACGTTATAGTGCATTACGTGTGATCTAGGCCACTCGATCGAAGCCAATCCATGAGGAATTATTGGCCCAATAAGTATAGGGTAGAAAAGCTCAAAAAAGCTAAAAGCAAATCTAATATGTATATTAAGTTCGGTTCATTTGCATTGTTCGTTTTCTTTAATTTTCCGAATAAATCTCATATAGGATTTAACTTGTTGCTAATTCTTATTACTTTTAGGCTTTTTTCAGTAGACGAAAATAGAAGAGAGAAGAAAAATAACTATTTTATTTTTCCGTTCATGTGTTCGATTGTTCTCAGTAAACACGAGTTCCACAAAAATAATTTTCTTTTGGAAAAAATGTTTTTTTCTACATAATCACATTCTACAAATAATGCAAAATTATGCATTGCGGGAAAGAGAAAATTTCACTATCAGGGGAGTTTTTAAAATTTTTGAATTTCTCTGTCTTCTCTTCTTAAAAGAACTTGAATCTTCGTGCTTGTAATATTAATACACACATACATATATACGGATGACTCATCCCTTTCTTTTCCTTCATTTTCTTTCATTTTCTCGGCAACTCAATGAACAATAATCAAATCCTGTGAGTTAGATTTACATAGTAATCAATTGAGTGGTTGTGACAAGTTTTTTAATAACCGATAGAACATACCTTAATTGATTTGCAAATTGAATGTAAATGCATAGAATTAAACGATCGAGTTACACATATAATGTGGATAATCTAGTGAATCTGAATGAAACAGAGAGTAAAATCAATCAAAACTTAAGCAAATGTATGGAGATCGACCAAAGGTATGGCTTTTGTTTTGTCGACTTCGTCCATTGAAACTGAAGCAAATATCGCATCCTGTAATGAAAAACATGAGAAAATTTTTTTATGAAATGGGTACATTCCTCTGTAGTTTTGCCCAAATCTATGAGAATTCTCTAATTCAATTTTCGAACAAGTTGTAATCTGACGGCTGGAATAGGTTATCGAATAATTCATCCGTTTAATGAACTTTTTTCAAATCCTTAAAAGGAGAAAATGACGAAGAGAGTTGCCATAGGTTTTGAATATCTTGATCTCGAACAAATTTGAATTTTTCTCTTTAAAATTAAGAGATTAGACTTGCAATCTCCATGAGTTCTGACATGTTAGATGTACTTAGTGTGAACATACGTACAAAAGTAGTACGTAAAGGTGCTTGATGATCTTTTAAGAGTTTTGAAGAGTGGTTGCAAGCTTTTGAAAAACACTTGAAAGCTCTTATAGAGTGTTTGTCAAAAACTTTCTTTCCACGAATGAGAATCTCTATTTATAATTTGAGGATAGGGGTGACAACTTTTAGAATCCCTGAAAAAAAACAATATTTGAATTATTTTATGTGCAGCAAAATGAGAATAACGTTAGCCGTTGAGAATAGTCAGAAAAAGAGCTGAAGAGACCATGAGACTCTCACAGGCAAAGTATGTGAAGAAAATGCTGAGCAGGTTCAACATGGACGCCACAAAACTTGTAAGCACGCCTTTAGCTAGCCACTTTACGCTAACTAAGGATCAGTCTCCGAAGACAAAGCAGGAGCAAGAGCACATAAGCAACGTTCCTTATGCATCGGCTATTGGTAGCCTGGTGTATGCCATGGTTTGAACCACATCAGATATCACGCATGTAATAGGAGTAGCCAACAGATACATGAGTAATCTAGGAAAACAACATTACGATGCTGTCAAGTGAATTCTGAGGTATTTGAAGGGAACTACAGACACGTCCTTGTGTTTCATGAGGATAGGTCTAAAACTGCAGGGCTATGTGGATGCTGACCTAGCCAGCAATATTGACACTAAAAAGAGAACCACCGGGTTTGTCTACACCCTAGGTGGTACAGTAGTGAGTTGGGTCTCAAAGCTGCAGAAGATTGTGAAACTTTCTACTACAGAGGCAAAGTATGTTGTTGTGACAGAAGCTGAAAATGAGATGGTATGGTTACAGAGTCTCTTGGACGAGTTGGGTAAGAAGGTCGACAGAGGGACACTCTACAGTGGTAGCCAGAGTGATATCTTTCTTGCAAAAAACTCGGCATTCCACTCTAGGACGAAGCACATACAAATGAGGTATCACTTTATTCACTCCTTGCTTGATAGTGGGTAATTGACTCTTGAGAGGATCAGTGGAGTGAAGAATCCAGCAGACATGTTGACTAAAGAAGTCAACATTGATAAACTACAGTTGTGCTCGGCTTTAGTTAGTCTCCAGGGTTAGAAGACAAGAGATTGGGTCACATCAACTTTGACTGGTAATGTTAGTGGTTTCAAGGTGTTAGTGAGTTTGATGGGATGTCTCAAGGCTTAGAGTGGTTTTACTTCAAATTGGACAATTATTGAGTGGTGAAGAAAAATCAATTTTTAGGTTGACGGCTCGAGTAGTGAATAGACCGCTCGAGCGATGGGTCTTTGTAGGCAAGATATCGAGAGCGTGTTGAGACCGCTCGACGATGGCTCGATAACCGCTCGAGCAGTTTGTGTGAGGACGCGACTGCTATAGCTGCGTAGGGTTTGCAGCCGCCAGTGTGTTGCATTATTTTGTTATGTTATTTTGTCATTCTCTCATAAGAACTCTTCTCTCCTTGTAACCTTCAATCAATATAGTGAAGTATGTGATTCTGTAGACGTAGGCACGACTTGTCAAACCACGTAAGTATTGTATGTGATCGTGTGATTGTCTCTCTTTCTTTCTTTTTCTTTGTTATTATTCTGTGTTTGTGTATTCTTGGTTGATCGTGGGCGGGATTAGTGATCGCATTTTAATTCTCAACACATGTATTAATTAATGCCCAATGAACTTGATCTTACCATAGTGATCATCTATTTGTCAAACCTTCTAAAATGAACGGTTAAAATATCATTAGAAGATGGAAAATCGTGCTTAAATTAAAGCCATGTTGTGTAACTTGTCTCAAACTCTCCCTCAACTACAAACAAGAAAGAAAGAAAAATAAAAGTTAAGATTAATTTCGACAAATCAAACGATTGAGTGCTGAAAAAAAATAAGGTCGAATACTATGTTGAAAAAATAATAAGCTCTAGATGGTTGAAGACTTGTGGTGGGTACTCACAAACAACAAAACATATATAAAGAGAACATTATGAAGATGTAAAACCCAAATGGCTGTACAGAGCTCCTAACAATCAAAATACCTTTTAAAGACACCAACTCTTTTTTATTTATTCTTCTCACTTCAGTTGATACCATTTCAATAACCATCAGCCTCTTTATATAGAGGACATAGCAACTCTCGGACTACCACATTATTCATGTATCTTTCATACATTTCAAAATACATTGAATCTACCATCACATACTTCAAAGTACTTAACACAAGTACTTTGAATATGTTGACACAACTTTTCACTTTACGAAATGATCTCTCATACTTCGAAGACTCTTATACATGAACCATGTGTTAACAATATTCTAACTCAAATATTAAATTCTAAATTAACTCCAACATAGAATTCAAATTATTTTTTGATTTGAGTGAAATGGGCTCGATTAACAGCGACAAAACTCGATTTCTCGCGGAGTCATCTGGAGCTCCATGTGCATCTCCGTGCTGGTATGTGTAATGAGAAATCCTAGCAAGATTGAAAATTGTGTTCATAAAAGGTCTAGGGAAAGGTGCATCAGCCGCTAGACCCTTGTTCATCTGCTTCCAACTCTCATCAATCAAATTCCTTACATGTTCGCTAGCATATTCCTCTGAAAGGCCAGTTTCGTTCATATAGCAAGGGATTGCCTTTGCAACTCCACCCGCCTCCAAATCCACCTGCATTAATACAAAGACCATGAAAATTAATTAGATCGACATTTACTTCCCGTACGTATTTGTTAGATTTATGAAGGCCTATTAGTATTGCAATCAAAGTCCATTGATCTTTGCAACCACAAGAGGGTGGCCTGTTTGTTAGGCGAATTAGGTGGTTGCCTAAGACTCCCAAAATAATGAAGTCCTTAAATTTATAAATTCCTTTATAATATATACTATTATATATGATCTACTTTAAAATAAATTATATTCACAAAATTAAGAATATATATAAGTTATTTATTAGGCCTACTAATAAAATAGATTATGCCTTATTTAATCAAAATAAAAAATATATTAATTTGAATGTTTGAAATAAAAAAATAATAAATATATATATTTAGAAAGTTAATATTAATGACATACGCGGATAATGATATGATAACAAATCTAATATAAAGAAAAAATAACAAAGGGTACAAAAAAGACTTTTAGATATTAATTCTGGAGCATCTTCCATACCGTGTGGTTGTCATAATCTTAATTTAATACTTTGTGACATGGCCAACTCTTGTTTCAAAACCATATAATTTTTTAGAATTGTACAACGCATATTCATTATTTTCTTCTTTTACGAAGCAATGAAAATTTTAAAATATAATGTACTAGGATTAACTCTTAAACTGTTGTCACAAACAAGTTGGAAAAATCATGTTAAAAGTGTTAAAACAATAAAATTTCAAGCTCCACAAATAAGAATGTTTTGCTGTAATTAACAAAAACTAGTGAAGATCCTAAAATAAGAAGTAAAGTTAATTGTTTAGTAACATATGAGATTGAAAATTTTGGATTTTTATTAGTTATGACTATTTGGCATAATATATTATTTATCGTCAATCCAGTTAGTAAAAATTTACAATCAAAAGATATGCATATGGATATTACTATAGAATAATTAAGCGTTCTATGAAAATTGCAGAGAAACTGGATTTCATTTGCTATGAATTCAACTATAGAGATTGAAAGAACGACAAAGAGGATTGATTAACCCTGGAGGGAGGTGAATAGGTTAATCCTTGATCAAATAAAAATTAAAAAGTTTGTTTTAAATCATTAAAATAATAGACCAACATTCATGAATGAGAAACACAAGATATAACGTGAAAACCTTTGGATAAACCCTGGAATGAAAACCACGACACCAAGTCACAAAGCACTTTTCACTATGAATCAAAAAAGTATAAGTTAGAAGAATAAAAGATTTACACCCATTACCCATACGACGACGTAACTTCCTTGCTTAATACAGCTCCCCAAGCTCCTTCTTGATTCCACAGATTTTAGTCGCTTCAATTCCTCGATCTTTGTAGCCCGGTGGCTTAGATGTGATCCGAGAAAGTTTCGAGAGAGCGTGTATGACCAAGTATGTAGGAAAAATGACATGTATGGAAAATACAAAATCTAGGTTGTGTGCACACTTCAAAGAATGGAAGTGTACCTAGATTGTTACAAAAGATTGACAAAGATGGTTCAAAGTCAAATGGGTCAAAGTTATCAATAAAAACTCTAAATATGCTCTTGGTATGTCTAAAATGAGATAAAGTACAAGCTTATATACTCCTAGAGTTTACAACTGAAAAGGACACACAAAGCTGGCTCTAGGCGTTCAAGCGCCTAGCGAGTGCAGGCTAGCGCTTGAGCGCTCGAGTGCGCCGCAGGTGCCTAGCAAGCGCCATAAAAAGGTTGACTTAGGGAGCACTTGAGCGCTGCTCAAGCGCTATTCAAGGGCAGAATGAAGTGCTCAAGCGCCAAACGAGCTCTTAACGAGCGCTCAACACTAGAAACAAGGGCACAAGACAGCGCTCAAGCGTCTTACACGTGCTTAGCGAGCGCACCCTACTGGAGTGGCGAAAGAGAGAACAAAAAGGAGCCCAGCGCTCGAGCGCCTAATGAGCACACCACGAGCGCTGAACTAGTGCTTGAGCAGCTAAAGGGCCCCTAGCGAGCGGAGCCCACTGTAAAAGCAATGGCTCACCAGCGCTCGAGCACCTTAAGGGCGCCTAGCGAGCAGTGCCTACTGGAAACAACCTTAAAGCCAGTGCTCGAGCGCCTATTGAGCACTTAATGAGTGCAACAAGCTGTTAGATAGGCGCTTGAGTGCCTATCGAGCGCTATTGAGGGAGAAAAGGCCAAAAAGACAAAAAAATAAGGAGGAATGCAACAAGATGATATGCAATGCGGTCGGCCCAACCCAAAACAAAAAGAACCAAAAGACACAAAGAAAGATACAGACTTGGGCAATTTTGTTAATCACCAGGAAATTGCCAATTACATTTACAGAGATTGTAAAGAAAATGACAATAGAACCTGTATTTAATGAAAAACGTGTAATTCATAGAAAAAAAAACAATTTGACAAAAATGCAAATGAGGAGATAACACAATTTGATGAAAAATATTTTAGAATTAGTCATTACTTATATATTATAGATTATGCTATTTCTTCAATTGAGAACATATTTGAACAATTTCAAATGTATGAAGATATTTTCTATTTTTTATTTAATTTTAAAAAGTTAAAAATACTAGATAATGATAGTTTGAAAACAATTGTATTAATCTTGAAATTTTTTTAAAACATGACACTATTAGTGATATTGATGGTTTAGATTTATTTTCAGAATTAAAAGTTTTAAAAGAAGTTATATCACCAAAAGACTCTAATTGTTGTATTACATTATATTAAAAGACTAGATTATTTTTCAAACTTATGCATTGCTTATAAAATATTATTAACAATTCCAGTAATAGTAGCTTTTATAGAAAAAAGTTCTTTCAAATTAAGATTAATAAAATCTTATCTTAGATCAACTATGTCACAATAAATATGAAGTGAATTAGCTATGTTATCAATTAAAAAAAATATGATAAAAAATATTATTATGAAAAATATAATTAATAATTTTGCTTCTCAAAAAGAAAAAAAATAAATAATAAATTTTAATATAAAAGTCCTCTATTTAACATCTCGCCTAAGGCCCCAAAAATCATTGGGCCGCCACTGAACCACAACTATACAAATTTTGAAGCGATGGTTTTCAAGAGTATTATTATAATTTGTTACCAAACTTTTACCTGGACTTCCATTCTTATTATTCGTACTAGACTTTTCTTTTTCCACTTTGGGCTTCTTTCCTTTGTAACTTATCCCATAATGTAAATTAAATACTAAGTTATATATGCAGTTGCTATGGTCCAACCTTCTCAGTCTTCCTCTCTCCCG
Source organism: Heliamphora pulchella (assembly GCA_032270985.1). Classification (NCBI taxonomy): domain Eukaryota; kingdom Viridiplantae; phylum Streptophyta; class Magnoliopsida; order Ericales; family Sarraceniaceae; genus Heliamphora; species Heliamphora pulchella. The sequence goes on from JAULJZ010002017.1 coordinate 15,146, forward strand.
CTGATTTACTTCTGTCACCCAGTTGCTCCACCTATTTGCACCATCTCCGACCATGCTCTATCTGCCCATGTGGCTCTTAAGACTCCTGCCCCTCTTGCATGTCGCTTTCTCACCCATACCCGTACCACACTAGTAAGACTTGGTTTTTTGAACACTTATTTCTCTCCTTCATATCATGCCTTTTTAATTTCTATTTATACTTATTTTAAGCCTCAGTCTTATAAAAAAATCATGTACTGATCATAATTTGGTTAATGCAATGTCTAACAAATTATCTGCTCTTCAAAAAACGGGTACTTGGGATTTTGTCACTCTCCTTACAGGTAAAATCTCATTGGATGCAAATGGATTTACAAAGTCAAAACTCACTTTGATGGCTCCTTAGAGCGCTGCAAAGCTTGTCTTGTTGCCAAGCGTTTTTTCTAGGAATATGACGTTGATTACAAGGAAACATTTGCCCTAATGAAAGAAATGACCACTGTTCCTACCTTTATATCTGTTGCTACTGTCCGTCACTAGCCTTTCTTTCAACTTGATGTCAAGAATGCCTTTCTCAATGGATACCTTCATGAGAAAGTTTATATGCGCCCTCATCCGGGTCTTTCCCATCCTCAGGGCATGGTATGTCGTCTCTATCGTGCTCTTTATGGCCTTAAGCAATCCTCACGTGCCTCGTATGACTGTTTCCTGTCTACTGTTGGCCAAATTGGATTTCATTATAGCCCCCACAATTCTGTTCTTTTCATCCCACATAAATTCGGTGGTATTGCTCTTTTGCTCTTATATGTGGATGACATGATCATCAATGGTTTTAATTCAGTCAATATATCCTAGGTTAAATAACACTTGTTTTGGGAATTTGAGTTGAAAGATTTGGGCCATCTTCGGTATTTTCTTAGTATCGTGCCCGCCTAACTGATGATAAGATTGTTGACACCCCATTGAACTCAATACCAATTTCTATTCTTCTGATGGGGTTTCCCTTAAAGATCCTTTTGTTTATTAGGAGCTGGTCGGGTGCTTAGTCTATCTAACTATGACTACACCTGATATTACCTATGTCGTCTATATCATTAGCTAATTTTTCTATGCTCCTCGCTCTACTCATTGCTCTGCTTTGCTCTACATCATTTGTTATGTCCGAAATACTATTTTTCATAGTTTGTTGTTGTCCTCCACCTCCACATTAACTCTTTAAGCCTATGCGGATGCTGACTGGGCTGGTGATGTTTTTGATTGAAAGTCTACTACTGGGTATTGCATCTTTCTCGGTGAATCACTCATTTCTTGAAAGAGTGAGAAGCAGTTTGTGACTGCCTGTTCCACTGCTGAGGCAGAATATCGTGCTATGGCTCATGCTACTGTTGAAATTGTCTGGCTTTGGTGGCTCCTGTCTAATATGGATCTCTTTCAATTCTCCTACCTTACTTTACTATGACAATATGAGCGTCATCTAGGTTGGCCATAATTTTGTGTTTCATGAGCGTACCAAGTATGTTAAAATTGATTGTCACTTTGTTCGTTAACACTTCAACTGGGCACCATTAGACTCCCATTCGTTTTCTCCTCTTTGCAGCTTGTTGATTTCTTCACGAAGACTTACACCGTTGCTCGTTTTCATTTTTTGTAGCACAAACTCTCACTGCTCTCGGGGCTCGTATCATGAGTTTGGAAGGGGGTGTGAAAATATATTATTATTGTTATTATTATTGGGATTTTTTTCCATTATTAAGATTGTTAGAATATATTATTATTATTGGGATATTTATGTATTATTAGGTTATAAGAATATGCTATTATTATTGAAATATTTATCCATTATTAGGATCTTATTTCCTAGTTAATCTTATTATCATTATTAGGGTTTTTTATAATCTATATATATATATATATGTGTGTGTGTGTGTGTGTGTGTGTGTGATGTATCTCTTCATTATTATTTAAAGCTTTTGTAATATAGTAATAATATTTTCAATTTTGCTTTCACTTGTCAACTCATGTATA
>JAULJZ010002028.1:0-17147 GCA_032270985.1 Heliamphora pulchella
AATCTAACCCCCATAAATGACATTATCAAGATAAAAACATGTTAAATCCTTCATTGATTCAAGATTAAACCCTCATTATTATCAAATTTTGATTTCGGGCTTTGAAAACATGTATTTCATACTTTTGTGTTCATAAATTGGAAATTACAACACATATCACAAAAATATTCTAAGAAAGTCTTAGATTCTACGTTAGGGATGTTAGATCCACAAGAAAATGACCCAAACAAGCTCCATCCACGAGAATCTCCAACCGTACGGTGAGAAAAACATCTCTAACGCCAAGATCGGACTTCCAATGCTTGAGCCACCAAGAGGAAGCGAGAGATCTCACCCAAAGAAGCTCCAAGCAACTCTCAAACTCAACCCCAACTCTCACTCACACTCTAGAGAGAGAGAGGAAAGAAAAGAATGGAAGGAAAAAGCCTCACGCGACCTTTTAAAAACACCAGATCCGCGACAGTTCGCTCGAGCGGACCCCCACCGCTCGAGTGGTCACATCCCAAAAGCTCTCTGCCATCAGGCCGCTCGAGCGGTCTCTCCACTGCTCGAGCGGTCAACGCTAGGAGACAACCTGAATAGAAGCTGTCAAAACCAAGTCCAAGCACAAGCCAAACGCCTCACGACAATGTTTTTCTATATAAATTCACCTTCAATCATCATCATCGAGCACACAGTAACCCAAAAATTAATTCTCACACACGATTTGCACTCCCAAATATCTCCACTGGATATAACACATCCGTTTTCATTAATGCTTCAAAAGTAACAAAGGTCTAGGTCGTTACAACCTCCCCCACTTAGGAAATTTCATCCTCGAAATTTAACACTAGGACTTGAGTCAACTGACTTGCTATCAATAACCGACAACATTCATGCCACTTGTCCTCACACAAACGGTCCCACTAACACACGGGCTACTCTAATGTTGTCGAATCGAGATCCAACACACATCACCAAGGCACTAAAACGCAACCCACCTCAGATGCGACCAACCCAAACGATTACACGTATAGCACAAAACTAATCCACAATCTGTATTGGTTTCAATACATTCCACACCTGTTTGTAACGGTTGCAATCTTGTACGAACTGTCAGAAACTAGCTCACTTTCATATCCAAATACACATAGAGGATTATTCTCATAAGAACCATCACACATCGCCAGACTTCGATACTGCACATACTCTCATCTTGTTCAAGTCTTCGCGGTTAACTAACAACTACAAAACTCGATACCACTTCATCCTTCCACGTATATCAGGAATACTATCACTCAAACTGATGAGATGCTCATACCCAAGCAGAAGCAACGAACATTCGATTTCAAAAAAAGAAATTCACATAGATCGTTCAAAATTCCAAAGAACACATGTAGAATGTTCGGTATAAACCTTCACTCGCTGTCAATCCTCTACCGCTTTCTTTCTCACAAACCACAACTTCTCATGTCACGAAAACACCAGGCGTCATATTATCGTCACTTTCAAGGTTTCAAACGATTAAAGTTATCACTCCAGCACCATAACTATTCGGATCCCCATGATCACTCGTTCTCCCTTTGAGTCACTTGGGCCATTAGCACAACACAAACACAATCTTCTACTTGCATATTCTTCTCTACGCAAATCTAACAGTGTCCCACACCGCATCATCAAACACATTTGTAAGCTCACGTTCCACCATTAAACCACTGACTCTCAGTTAATTTCTCATCCTTATAATGAATCCCATACAACATTTATCTTCACTCATACTACGTGTATCGGCCTTTCAAATTTACAACGTCTTATACTTAATTGGTTGCTTAGTTCTAGACAACTACTAGTTACGCTGTCCATTAACACCTGTATCCATATCACACATATAACAATCCTCTATCTGATAGTACCAACATGTGATTCTCTGATCACTCACCAACGCCACTCAATCTATTCATATCCTTCCCTTCCTGCAACCAATCAAAACCCGCCACTTACTTCAAACAGTTTCATCTTATACGCAACTCTCCTGGACATTCCATCCACTCACGACGTACCATGAAAGGACCACGCTACCCAATTCGCATACAATTCTCTCACTCTCTTAACACCCGTGCTCATACACTTATCTCTTCAGCACATCAACACCAACTTATCACATTTCATTGCCTATGCTACTCATCAATCGAACCTAAGCACCCTTATAAGAAAATTTAATTTTCTTTCATACAAATAAGATCATTCCATTCCGAATCTGACAAACCTGTTAACTCAAACAAATCATGCTGATGATGTCTCTTTAATACCAAATTTCTTGTGACTCACACTTTTATCACATTATCTTGATACTCACAACTCTATTCTCTATAGCTTGTCTCCTTTCCCAAATGGGCACCCTACCGTCAACTCTGAGCAAATCGAGCAACTTCTACGTCAACAGAACACGAACTAAAACTCATAACGGATTATCAAAACCATACCAGGCGAAAAACACAATCGCAAAAGGTTCAGCGCAAATCACATTGGCTACTAACAAGAACCAAGGATGTCAATATTCCCACACCAACTAGAATACCCATAATATGCGTCTATCAATCAATCTTCATCTAACCTCCGCACGCAGAAGTTCTAGGCCTCAATACTGATTCTCCCGTTAATGATGGATAAACACTCCAGGCTTATCAATCCAACATCTTAAAGGACATGATCCAAACACTCACGCTCATGAAACAGAATAAATAACTCTTCACTAGGATATTATGAGGAATCGATCCTATAATCATTCAATTGCATAGGTATAAGCCCACATGGCACAACCTTACAAATCACAACAAGGTATGGAATCCATAGGGATTCCTTCCAAAAATCAACCAAGCCAAGAATCACTCAAGATCCTGATATTTACATCAAATAAGGATAAAATAGCTCATGAAAAACAACCACCCACAAGATAGCCCCCTCTGCGCTCAGAGAAAAGGAAAGGTTGACCAGAAGTCCTTACTCAATGCTATCACATTCCAAGTACGTTCAAGTAAACACCATCCATCTATCCTTACATCACTATCAATCATCATCAACTACCATCATACACATGTCGTTGATTCCAATCACAACAAGCCTACCACTCGTTCCACTCAGTTTTCAAGTTCGAATCCCATTCATACTCTTCGACTACCCTTAACTTCTTTTCCTTCCAATGACGCGTCTCACACGTCTTTAAGTCCATCGCCGGGTATCCAGAAAGACGTGGCACCATCCAATTACATTATCCCAAGGCCTCTTCTTACAAGATTTCGCCACACTAACACGACTCCTAACGAGTAAACAACAGCCACATCATCGTCTCGAGCTCATAGCTCAGGCATACCCATGAAAGGAAGCATAAAGCACTCAGTCGAAGAAGGTCAAAACTGAAACCTTTCACCCAGAGTTACCCATAACTCCTTAAAACTATACGAACATTATCCACACTTCTACAACCCGTGCATAAAAATGGTTACACACCCCTTCGAACTCATAACTCTCGCTCACCAGCTCCAGACTACTCAGTTTATTACAGTACATCGTTAAATTTCACCACTCCACATTTCACCTCCAAGGGCAAGACAGCACAACCATCTCTATACTATAGATTCAATCATAAACAACTTTCACTTCTTTAAAGAGCATCACATTCATGATATCTCAACTAAGCAACTAAATCAACCACACCATTGACACTTACCACGGATCCTCAGATTTCATGCGCTCAGCACTCGTAGGGGAGAAACACCAAAGCGATCGCGTCATTTCACAAAAGATCTGAGACTACTCACACTGTAGCTTCCTTCAAACACGCAGCTGTCCAAATGCAAAAACGACCACCCACAACAGAAATTAAACAAACTTCATCTCCCAATTTTAGGTCGAATAGCACCCCCATTCCTAGACCTTACAGCAGGTCACAAACCACCAACATCATACTCTCAAGAGATCTATTCCCACTGACACGCCATCCTAAGATGACCAAGCCGATTACTTTAATAACATCCATCTTAGGCTCTACCAGCCTCATACACTTACACTTACAAAATATTTCGCACTACATATAGTTCCCCAATCATTCAAGCCACAAACCTCTACTTCCCAAAATTTCCCAAATGACCTTAAACGATTACACATTGAATCAAAATCATCTCCGACATACATCTCATCATATGCACATACATATCACTTGGTAACCAACTTGTCGACGACATCTCTAACCCACACACTCATTCCTCATATAATTTCTAACTTCTATCAAGGAACACGACTCGGTGCAACGCCACAAGACAAACACAAGGGCCATCACACAGACCTTCAAATCACAAGTACCACAGTGGTCACCAATAACACCCCGTAGGGGAAGGATCATTGTCAAACACTGTCTAAGCTCAGACTCTCTAATCCACATTGGGCCGGTGATTATTACGCTCCCGTCCACTATGCTCCCGTCCATACCCAATCTCGGGTTACACGGCTCATGACATAGTACAGCTCATGACATAGCACGACTCATGATATAGTACGGCTCAAGACATAGCACGGCTCATGATGTACATAATCCTCAACGCGCCTTGAACCACCCATTATATCCAACCACAACAAATAACCTCCAAGTGGTTTCGAACACCTTACCACACCTAGTCGTCAAACCACTGGTAGCATAACACACAAAAGGCAATTAACTACGATCACCCACAGCTCACATAGGCACCACACACCCCAAATAATCAATGCTCATCTCACGAGCTTACACTCACCACAATCATTAATCACTGGTTTACACATCCACAACCCATACCATAATCTTGACTACAACTTGTCATAGTCCCTCAAGGACAACTCCTGTCACAAGAACATCATAACACCCAACCAGGTTAAACTCAACTTAACCTTCTAGAGCTACATACTGCTCAACATCTAGTCCTATCACACTCACACATAATCACATATTCACATACCGAGGAGAATCTCTAGGAGGGACACATCAATCTGGGTAACTCGTTTAGATTTCCCACTAGAATAGACGTCGGCCAAACGCCTTTCTAACATGAACCCCGAACTAGCCAACTGAACGTCCAAGGGCAAGACATGTCATCCCAAAGATCCAACCTCAATGCACAAACATCACGTAGCATGCAAATGTCAAATATCCCAATGAAATTTCATGCTAACACACCGATACATGAATGTCACATATCAATGCTAGCTATCACGTAACGGATCAACCATTCCCACGGTTCCAAGGTATTCTAACCTATGGCTCTAATACCATTTGTAGCGCCCCTGTCCCGTTTTAATATAATTTTAATATATTTTTGGAAACCAACCGAAAGTGAAAACCTTTTCTTCGGAGACCATACCTTTACACAACCCATTTAGGTCCAAAACTCCTTTAAGAATAACTTATTTTTAATCATACATCAGCAAAATACATCCAGCAAGCCCCGCTCGAGCGGGCTCCTGATGGCTCAAGCGGTCAGACACCCGAGCCCTCCTTCCTCAAGACTGTAAAAATTCTTCTAAAATCGAGGATAACAACCATTTCTTCCCTACTTGGAATATGAACTCAAACCCTTAAAACAAGATCTCAAATACTCATAAAAACATAAAACATCCAACCTTTCCATGAAAAATTAAGATTCCAACTTCATTAACAAGATCACCATAAACAGGAGTTAAAACATTCAACCATTATACAGCAAACGGCCTCACATGCATGCACAACATGAATGTAGGGCTATAAGGCCTTACAACATGATATTCTAACCCTCAATTACAATGTTCCAAACATTCAAAAATAAATTATTACATCTTTACAATTCCATTCCTGAACATTGATTACCCAAAGAAAATACGACGCTACATACAACGCCAAGGATCCAACGACCGTCACCTCGGCCCAGAACCTTCTTCCCGCTATCACCTGAAATGTTGTTAAACAACATGAGTCGAAACTCATAGGAACAAGACTAACCTCGAATATATGCATGATATATGAGGGTGGTTATGCAAGATGCACACATAGATTTGATCAAAACATATCGTTTGTTCCCAAAATAAATTCTCATTGCATAACCAAGTTTATATGAAAAAAATTGTTGTTCCATATTCCTTAGCTTCCATAAAGTCATTCAATTCACCACTCTTAATTAACCAAACATGTTTTACGTCCTTTTTATCCACCCAACACGTTTTCTCATTTTTTAATTTTCTCAATTTCTTCAATTAATGTTTCACTAACCCAATTCCTTTACCATCTCCCATTACCCAACACATTTTATCGTTTGGTTTCATTTCCAAATTAATATTTTACCAATCCAATCATTTACAACGCACACAGCAACACATGCCAACACACACGCTTGTCGGCATTTTTTGCTTTTTACCAATTCTTGGTTCAAAACATAGGCACTGGCGTCAGACGAGCGTATAGACTCCGGTAACATTACACTCAACTCGGCCACACAGGCCCCATGAAGTAACGGAACGTGCTATAACCTGACACGAATAACGTCCTTTCCCGGTGCTAACTGGTGGGCAGAGAACCCAATCTGCACAGCTTTTTGGACTTTCACCGAGGAGCAACTCGTGCCCAACCTTAAACGATCCCTTGGATCCACAAACTAGTCCTTTTTATCTTATCATAAACAACACACATATGTGAGTCCAACCCAAATGGTTCCTCTCACTAAACCCATATCATATACACACGCGAGTCCAACCCTAAAGGTTCCTCTCACCAAACCCACATCACATACACACGCGAGTCCAACCCTAAAGGTTCCTCTCGCCAAACCCATATCGTTGCATGTTTTCATTATTCACAATTGCATTGTTTTAGAGTTCATACCCAAATTGACCATCATATGGTTTCAAATTCACAAATTCATCAGCTTTATCCATTAAAACCCACAATTTATGCTTGACATTAGCATGTTCCACGTAGATTTATAAAATTAAGCTCACAATAGGGTATGAGAACCATTAATTTAACCAACAATCCCATCAATTTTATCATACCGATTCTCTAAACCCAAAACCCTCAATTCTCATAACATTAGCTCAAATACTAAACCCTAATTTCTCATTTTTGCAATCTAACCCCCATAAATGACATTGTCACGATAAAAACATATTAAATCCTTTATAGATTCAAGATTAAACCCTCTTTATCATCAAATTTCGATTTAGGGCTTTGAAAACATGTATTTCATGCTTTTGTGTTCACAAATTAGAAATCACAACACATATCATAAAAATATTCCAAGAAAGTCTTAGATCCTACCTTAGGGATGCTAGATCCATAAAAGAAAGCCCCAAATAAGCTCCATCCACGAGAATCTCCAACCGCACGGTAAGAAAAACATCTCCAACGCCAAGATCGGGCTTCCAACACTTGATCCACCGAGAGGAAGCGAGAGATCTCACCCAAAGAAGCTCCAAACAACTCTCAAACTCAACCCTAACCCTCACTCACACTCTAGAGAGAGAGAGAAAAGAAAAGAATGGAAAGAAAAAGCCCCACGCGACCTTTTAAAAACACCAGATCCGCGACAGTTCGCTCGAGCGGATCCCCACCGCTCGAGCGGTCACACCCCAGAAACTCTCTACCATCAGTCTGCCCGAGCGGTCTCCCCACCGCTCAAGCGGTCAATGCTGGGAGACACCCTGAATAGAAGCTGTCAAAACCGAGTCCAAGCACAAGCCAAATGCCTCACGACGATGTTCTTCTATATAAATTCACCTTCAATCATCATCATCGAGCACACAATAACCCAAAAATTAGTTCTCACACACGATTTGCACTCCCAAACATCCCCACTGGATATAACACATCCGTTTTCATTAATGCTTCAAAAGTAACAAAGATCCGGGTTGCTACACTAGAATACTACTTTGTTGAGTTAAAAACTCGACGTGTCAAACCACGTGAAAAGCGAACTTCGTCGAAACGTGATTCCGTCAGGATGAACACGAAGCCCTCGGCACGAATAACAAGGATCCACTATTCAATCGCCAAAAATCGAGCCCAAACCCAAAAAAAATCTAGAGAGAAGGTAGAGCTTTCTGTTTGAGAAAGCTAACAAGTTTCATAAATATCTAACCAAGGGTTGCTATTTATAGGGTTCACCGAAAATATATATATATATTTTTTGAATCACAACACTCAACGGTCTCACCATCCAACCCAACATGCATTTCTAAGCCCGAACATGCATAAAACGCATATCAACATGCTATTCCACAATGATTTAAAACAACAATTAACATGCTGATAAACATGATAAAATTAAAACGGGTCAAGGTCTCACAACTCTCCCCCTTAAAGGAATTTCGTCCCCGAAATTCAACACTAAATCTCAAGCCAGACACCCTCCATCAATCACCAACAATCTCTGGTGCAAACCTTGTAACACCGCGCAACAGTAAAAATGCCTCAGCAGCTGAAACCCCAAGTCTGTCGTCACACGAAGTAAACACTTCTTCGAAGAAGAAATCGCCACTAAGACCACCCGTGCGCGCAAAGTCTCACTGACATTATCGTCATGCATAAAACACCAGATTAAGATCTAACTCACACTGCCAAAACCTCAAAACATAACTCTCATCAAACGCAATCCACTCCCACGACAAACGCATAACACGAGACCAATCCACCATGGAACCCGGTTCCAAACACTCTCTACTCCAAGACATAGGGACCACTACCCTCGTTCGCACTGCCACACATTGGCTTAACCACACCTCATAAAGTACACCAAGGACTATCTTTGCGAATCCAATCACAAGATGTCGAATCCCAGCACCGGTCACATGAAGTCACATGTTCCACACCCAAATCTTACTCAGTTTCAGACGATCACCTGATGACCATCCAGGTTAATACCACATCTCTATCATGCTGATACTAACAAAGCTGTCACTAAAGCTGATAAGACGTCCATCCACGAGCAACAATATAAACACCCAATTTCAGAGAAAAACTCACATCATTCACTTGGAATACCAAAGAACGAATTCATCTAAACCGTCATCCTCTATTCGGTCTTTCCATCACGAACCACAATTCTCACCCTAAAAATACATTAGGTGTCACACCATTGTCCACGAAAAGATTTTGCACAACTAAAGACCAGCCCGGTAACACAGCCACAAAACCAACACAGTCATCTGACCCCAACGGGTTACTTGGACCTGATACGCCATGCAGACATAACACTTCATAGGTACCCACTAACCTACACGAACTCTGTCACGCCCCAAACTCCGGGCCATGTGAAACACCCAGAAACAACCATACATAACACCCAACCCGATGTTACACTCTCAAATAAAAGCATGCATGCATTTTATATACTTGCCTAAAGGCTATAAAACACGGTTTCAACACGGAAAATATGTAAACATACATGGTCCAAAAGAAACAAAGAGAAAATTACAAATCTTCTGCCCCACCGGCACCTCTGAATCAACCCGCATGACTGATACCTAAAAAATATTTTAAATCTCACACCGTGAGCCAAAGCTCAGCAGAAACTAGACAAACATGAAATAAAAACAAAACATGCTAGCAGAGTAATATGTATGTTACGACTCACCCGAGCCTCAAAACAAGTTTGAAAATAGTTTTATATCGTGACTCATAAGAGCCTTGAAAACAGTTTGAAAACGGTTTCGTATACATACAAATATGCTACAATGCTCCACATGTAAAGATCGACTCCTATAAGCCCCAAGGAAAAACAGGTATATGTATGCAGCACAGGTATACGTATCTATAACGACTCTCACAAACCCCAACAACAGATCTACAATATCACAATGACACACACTCGTCTCAAGAATTTCTCGAACTTTCACCGAAAGACCACCGCCCCAACTACTACACAGTTAACCAGAGTTAACCTATGCAACTCATGCGACACACACCACCTACACGACGCAACACATGCATCCCGAACAATGCACCACGTGTAACACATGCAATTCATGGCTCTTCAGGACCTCTTTTTCGTCCTTCAGATACCCGCACACAAGTGAATCGTTAGAACCACTTTCCCGTCCCTCCGATTCCCACGCACACACACATGCATTGTTAACCAAAGTTAACATATATCGAACCACTTTTCCATCCATCGTTAACTAGAGCTAACGTTTATTGAACCACTTTTCCGTCCACGGTTAACCAGAGTTAACCTTTATCGAACCACTTTTTCGTCCATACCACATCGGACCACTTTTCCGTCCATGGACCACCTTTCCGTCCACATCACATCGGACCACCTTTTCGTCCACCTCACCATATACACACACATGTAAATAAAATCAGAGTTTTATATACACAAGGACCACATATTCGTCCCACAACATGTATGAATAAAACTAGAGTTTTATATGCACAAAACCACGTAAAACACTATGTTTCACATAATGGTTCCACTCGCCACATAACCCATCACGACATCACCTGCTACATACCCCGGTACGACATTACTTGCCACACAACCCGATGTCCACTCACTTGGACGACCCGTCCTCTCACCGAGACAACCAACAACGCAGAAAACCAAAACCTAACCTGAAAGCCAACACCATACATCCCACAACCCGATTTCTATAAACCCTCTTTTTCTGAAAAGAAACCCTCGGACCCAAACACGCCCCGCACCCAACGATGCACCAACCACCACGCACACAACTGTGCACCAACACCCCGCATCTAACTATGCACGTCAATCCCGAGGATGATAACAAAACCCGAGCAACTCTCGAGGCCACCACACGACCCCCAAGGCTACAACACGACTAACCTCAACAAGAAATGACCTACACCCCTCTTCATGAATCCAGTCGATAGAACCCCATAATTCTATCAATCGAAAAGCCACAAGAGGAGAGCCGGTCGATTGAACCCCATAATTCAATCGATCGAAAAGCCACTACCCCACCACCAAAACAACAAAACGCCCCCACACAGGACATCAGTCAACTAGACCCCCACCCAGTCAACCCAAAAGAGCAATTGGAATTTCACAAAATTCTCCCAAAACACAGGTCAGTCGACTGACTTCCCAGTCCAGTCGACTGAACCCCACAACAAACGATCCAATCGACTGAACCACCCAGTTCAGTCGACTGATCCCTGGCAAAAATCGACTCCAAGCTACGAAAACCACAATCTCAACCCCAAATCGAAGCTTCCAAACTCCCTTTCAACACCCTCGGACATACCCAAGCCCTCAACTACCACAAAACCTTGAAAGGAACACTCAAAACCCGATTCTATCCAACCGAAATCAACTAAAAATGATTTTTAACCAAAACCTAACTTTTTGAAACAAAGATCAATTTTTCATGCATTTTTAATCGGTGAAAATACATACAATTACACATTGCGCCCTTATAAGACACGAGAGTCTAGGATCCTACCTCATTGAGTCAAAAACTCAACGCCTCGAACCACGTGCAAAAATAAACTTCGTCAGAACAAAATTCTATCCGGATGAAAGCGTAGCCCACCACAAGGATACTAGGGATCTGCTATCTGATCGTCGAAAATTGAGCCCCGGACCCCCGAGAAGTTAGAGAGAAGGTAGAGCTTCTAGGGTTTTCAAAAGCTTGAGAGAGAAGTTTTTGTTTTGAAAATATCTAAGGCTAGGTATTTATCGGCTCGCCAGAAAATATCTTTTTTTTTAAATTCGCACCACAACACCCAACGGCCCCCTGAAACTAACCCCACATGCATATATAAACCCGATCATGCATTAAAACACATATAAACATGCTATAACAAAAACGATAAACATGCGTCGAAAAATGCCGAAAAAAGAAAACGAGTCAGGGTCTCACAACAATCATGTCTCCCGTGCAACAGTACATCACTACACAACTCAACGTGTCGCCATCAAATCACTCAAACCCAAGACTTCTTCGCCAGGTAACTAACCAAGACTTGTCTCTTACACTTAGCAATTTCCTCTTATACAAAACTCATCACGGCCCTTCCATTCCAAACCTAACAATCACGTCAGTCCCAACAGGCCATACCAGCCAGGTTTCTCAAACATCAAATCCTTCCTGACTCATACCTCCTCACATCCTCAGGATCACCATCTGAACAAATGGTTACACCAAAACACAACACTTACCACAGTCGTCAACTATTCCTCGACTCAGTTCACAGCTCCAAACAGAACATGAACCCAAACTGACAAAACCATCCATAACACAACCTTAATTTCCAGTAACATCCTCCCAAGAAGGGCCATCTACCGAAACCAAACCACTAACCATGCTTCAACTACACCTGAACAAAACTCTGCTCATACAAACACTCAACAGTTTATCAACCAAGGTCAACTTCACGTGGCTAACCTCAACTTACCAATGAGTTCCACTGTGCACCAAGCGATCGACACTCAACCCACAACCTTTCCTCTCAGCAACCAACAGCAATCGAGCACACATCCAAGACCCAAACCACAGCCTCGCCCTCTTCAAGGATACACAGAACATAAGATGCAGCACGTCGCATTAACATAAACATTAACCACATAATCATGCTAACACTTAGTCATATATGATCATGCAAACATCTCACATACCGAGGAGAACCGACAAGAGTGACGCGTAAATTTGGATAACCTATTTAGATTCCTTGCCAGAAAATACATCGGCCAAACGCATGTCTAACTTGGCTTCCAAGTTTGTCAATTTAAACGCCCGAAGACAAGACTAATCAATCCTAAGGTTTAGCCCCTATGCTGCCATATACACCAAGTTCTTATGCTTAACAAACTATCATGCTTATGTTATCAAAACATCTAAACATATACAATTAAGCACACGCAATCAACCTCACAAGGTGATGCACCCTTTTTTCACGGTTCTTAGGTATTCGAACCCAAAACTCTGATACTAAGTTGTCACGCCCCAAACTCCGAATCACGTGAAACACCCACGAACAACCGCTTTGGGATACCACGATCCACCAAAATCGATCACACAAACGGGTCAACAGCACAAACTTAAAAAAAAACTAAAATATTTGTAAAAAGATACTACCGAGGGTTTATTTTAAAAAAAAGCCCACCAGAGCATCAAAACCAAAAATCTACCCTTAAGGCACGATCATTTTTTTTTAGAAGGATAAAACCATACAAGCGGGAACTAACACCCAACCCAAGGTCTCACTCTCACAATAAGAAGTCATACATGCATTAAATATATTGCTTGCAGACTTACAACACAAGGTTCCAAAACCAAAAACATGTACAACACTATATGATTCAAAAAGAAATGTGAAAGGATATGAAAATTTTCGACTCACATGAGCCTCGAAAATGGTTTTAACAAAAACCACAATGATTCACATGCAATCCATCTCATACACCTTCTCGGGCTTTCACCGAAGGACCATAACCTCATCTAATGCAACTTTTCAGGCTTTCACCGAAGGACCACAGCTCCATCTAATGCAATCTTTTCGGGCGTTCACAGAAGGACCACAGCCCCATCTAATGCATCGTTAACCAAAGTTAATATTCAGGCAACCATACACAAATATCATACTTCACATGTAATCCGTGCAACACATGCAACAAACGCAACCCGCGCAAAACACACAACACATGCAACTTCATCTTCAGGACCAATTTTTCGTCACTCAATATGCATCTTCAGGACCACTTTTTCGTCCCTCCTATGCATGTTTAAAACTAGAGTTTTAATGCACAAAACCATGTACAAACACCACATTTCACATAACAACGTCATCCACCAACCCTGGAGACCATCAAACAACATATGAAACTCAACCCCAAGGGTTAGCTCCAAATCTCTAAAAATAAATTTAGTTTTTCACAAACGTTTCCACAAAAACTCCTTTTTTTTTCCAAAACACGCCTTTTGAAAACCACGGACCCAAACATATCCAACATAATAGAAAAAGATAGAAAAACACCTCACACAGAAGTTCAGTCGACTGAAACACCCCATTCAGTTGACTAAAAAGCTACTGGAATTCTATCAATTTTCCAGTGTCTCAGGTCAGTCGACTGAACTACCCAATCCAGTCGACTGAGTCCACACATTGTCCATTCAGTCGACTGGACTCCTCACTCGAGCTGACTGAACTTCGAAAAAACCCTAGCACAACGAATAAACTTCCACATTTTCGTGATCAAACCCAAATCTTACCAACCAAACTCCCATTTTTTTGAAATCCACAAACATACACGATTCCACAACCTTGAAAGAAACCATAAACACCTTTTCATAACCTTTTCGTCCAACCAAAAACAACCAAACACGATTCAAGAACAAAACCCAACTTTTTCGAACATAAAACAACTTTTCATACATTTTTAAATGGTAAAAGCTCATAAAATTTCAAGTAGCACCCCTTTCAGACATGAGAGTCTAGGATCCTACCTCGTTGAGTTAAAAACTCGACACCTCAAACCATGTGAAAAATGAACTTCGTTGAAACGCGATTCCGTCCGGATGAACATGGAGCTCTCGGCACGAATAACAAGGATCCACTATTCGATCGCCAAAAATTGAGCCCGAACCGAAAGAAAATCTAAAGAAAATGTGGAGCTTTTTGTTTGAGAAAGCTAACAAGTTTCAAAATCTATAAATATCTAACCAAGGGTTGATATTTATAGGGTCCACCGAAATTTGTTTTTGAACCACAACGCCCAACGGTCCGGACATCTAACTCAACATGCATTTCTAAGCCCGAACATGCATAAAACGCATATAAACATGCTATTCCACAACGATTTAAAACAATAATTAACATGCTAATAAACATGATAAAATTACAATGGGTCAGTGTCACGCCCAAAACTCCAGGGTCACGTGAAAGCCCACTAAAACACCATTTATGAAAATAAAATTTTCAGTTGGACAACCATCAACCCAAAAATACAGCATTTAGATAAAAGAGTACCCGAGGTTCATATCTCATAAACAGTAAGTGTACAGTTCCATACATACATAAAGTATATCGCCTCACGGCGTACAAAACTCGCCTTAAGAAACAGGCATCGCATGTAAGAATACATGTCTCAAAACAAACAGCAAAGCAAATACAAGTCTTCCACCACCACGGGTATCTCTAGGTCAACTCCTCATGATCACCTATACCTGAAAAAGCAGGATATGCAATCATATAGTATGAATTGACTCAACCACCAGAGTCTAAAAAGGGTTTTTCATCCTTAAAATCATGCGTTGCAAACTGTGCAAAAAAAACCTACCACAGTTAAGGGAAAACAGTAACAAAATAGTATTCTCCACTCAGGTCACACAGCTGAGGAAAACAAGATAAATTAATTCCTATGTACCGACTTTGCCAACTCAAGACAAAGGCAACAACTATAGACTCCTGCCCATTACCCTAGTCCTGAACCACTTAAGGCCTGCTAGGTAATGACAAGTTCTATACGGAGCTACAACAACGTAAACCACTTAGTTTATGGGCCTGAAACCCGAGGGTACTAAGCACCCACCAACTCGTTTACGGGGATTAACCCAAAGGCACGTAGGGACCTACTTTGTGCACGTTTTCGGACTTCCACCAAGGAACACTACAAGCCCACATCCACACACATTGTCACGGCACATCTATAGAATTATTTTAAAAATCAGTACGTAGCTCAACTACGAAAAATCCGTAAAATTGTTAAACAGTTGTACATCAACATGTATAAAAAAATCTAAATCCATCAACCATGGAGATCAATAACATTTAAAACAATTTTCAACAAAACGTTTCCAAAGCCGAGATTCAACCTCGAGGGTTAGCTCTAAACCTCCAAAAACACGTTCACGATTTTCATAACTTTTCCATTTTCAAAACCACTTTTGAAAACTATGAACATCCACACATTAGAATCATGTAATAAACAAAGAAACAAAAACGTAAAAACATGCTTTTTATCCAACAACAAGGTTTAAACATGAAAATACAACATTTAAAAGATTTTCAACCGGTGAAAAAGCCTATAATTGCACATAGCACCGTTTAACAACAATAGAGTCTAGGATCCTACCTCGAAGAGCCAAAAGCTCGACGTCTCGAAAATTGAACTTCGTCGAAATGAGATTTTCGTCTGTATGGATATGAAGCCCTCAGCACGAATAACAAGGATCTGCTATCCGATCGTCAAAAACTCAGCCCGGGCCCTCCAAAAAGCTAGAGAGAAGGTAGAGAAGAGAAGAGAGAGAAGAGATTGGCTTGAAAAAGATATTTTTGTGACTCAAAAGATAATTTTGTGGATTTTATAGATTTTGGCGCTAGGCCTCCACCGCTCGAGCGCTCCCTCACCGCTTGAGTAGACCCCTACCGACATACATCTCTGCCACACCACCGCTCGAGCAGACGACCACCGCTCGAGCGGTCACCTCACCGACTCAAACTTGTTGGAGAGGGAGCCGCGCAGCGAAAAAAATTATTGAATTTTTGAATCGACGTTATGACTGTAAAAAATGACGCATGCGATTTTCATGAAAAATGAAAACTATAATGATTTTAATAGTTTAATACCTCTATAAAACTTGTCGATAAGTTTCTAGAAATTTCGAATACGTTGAAGAGGACCTTGCAACCTTTTCACGTATGATCCGGACCCACTACGATGATCACGATGTGTGGGCACCGATTCCGATCGAAGTGATCTTCCTACCTTGGTTTCTTCTCACACAATGATCTCCAAAAAGCAAGAATAAAAAAAATTCCCTTAGAGGAGAGGAGGGCGGCGGCTATATGGGAGTATTTGGGTTAGGTTTTGCTTAATTAGCCTCCTCTTGATATATATGAATATATCAAAAAATATATATTAAGTATATCCTTTCCTTCCAAAAAGGATATAAAGAGATATACTTAACATATTTTAATTAAACCAACCATCTCCTAGGGCCGGCCACTTAGGGAGTAATCACTAGGTGTGCCAAATATCAAAACTGCCCTTCATTAATTTAATTTAATTTCCGAATGTTCCCAGTGGCAAAACCGACATTCAAATTAAATTAAATAATTACCGAAATCAACAAAAAAAATATCCGTGCGTATAATGGGCTACGTGAGGGATCACGAGAAAGTATAGGACTCGGGCTAACCGTACGAGAAA
>JAULJZ010002038.1:0-17147 GCA_032270985.1 Heliamphora pulchella
ACTCCAATTTTATTGATCCAAACGTACTATATTTTTAATATTCTTTATTATATTTTCTAATTATATATTTTAATATTTTAATTTTATTGGTCCAAATTAGCATTCTTTCAAATTTAAAATTTATTTCTAAAATTTTAAATTTGTTCTATTATAAATTATTATCTTTTTAAATGTTTAGACTTATCTCATGTTATACTAAAATATTATTCAATCAAACTCTTAAATTTAATTTTTTCAAATTCTAAACACTCAAGGCTTTTATCAATTTTTATATGATTTAATATTTTTTATTTTATATATAACTTTCTGGATAAAGTGTTAATGTTTAGTGAGGCACGATCGAGAAATTTCATGAAAAATCTATAGTGAAAATTTTTTCAAAAAGTTTTATATCTTAAAATTTAATCGTTTTACTTTCTATTGATAAAGTTTTTAATATACAATTTATAATATTATTAAAAATATTTAATTATAAAATTTAATATAATATTATAAATTTTTAAATATATATATATATATATTTGTCAATCAACAAAATATATCATGTTAAATAAACTTTTGTTTTTTTTGTATAAACTCTGATTTGATTTTAAAATTTTAATATTTTTTTTCTTGTGGGCGAATGATTAACACTTAGAAGATTATATATAATTCTTTTAATCACAGGTAGAAAAACTAAACAAGTATTCTTAATGGTATTTCTCCTTTCATTTTATAGTCATATTTTTATTAAAATGTTTGGACTTTAAATTGCATCTTCTATTTAACTAAATTGTACTACTTTTAAAAAGTAATTTTAAACTCATTTGAGAGTTAAGAATATCTAAATAATATATTTTTTTTATTCCGTGCATAACACGGGTTTGTTACTAGTTTTTAATATTATAAAATAATAAATGAGCTTATGTGTGCCGTGAGATAATGAGAGAGAAAATATGGAGGGGGACAAATAGAGCAAATATTCAATACTCTTGGAGCAAGTTTAGGTGGTGCTCCAACTTCATAATTATTGGTGTATTTAGTGGGACCTATTATTTTTTATTATTATTTTATTCAACATGTGAAGATGTGTTATTCAGTAATTTGAATTGAATATTATTCCAAGAGTATTGAATAATTATTCGAACAAATAACCTCATGAATGCGGGATAAATAATCACACAAAATTGGACTATTAGTTCCCGGCCATATAGAGACTAATAATCCAATTTTGTTAACCAAATTTAAATTTAACAATTCAAAGAGAAATTTTCAAAATGCGAGTTCAATATGTATTTAGTTCAATTCAATCCCTTAAGGTTTATCAAAATAAACATGGCCTTAGAGTGAATAACTTATACCATATATACTATGGTGTTGAGGGAGGTTAAATTTTTTATACCATTTCTTATTTTAATAAATAATTAAAAATAATTGTTCATAATTCAATTATAGATAACACAAATCAATTCCACCGTATAATTAATACAATTCAATCTTATTGTATAATTAATACAATCTCATCTAACTGTACATATAAATTCAATCTCTCCATATAACTAATCCAAGTTAATCCCAAAAGCAAATGAGGCCATTCTTTCCAAATTTTTCGGTGTATTATGAAGAGTGTTTTTTTAGAATTTTTTCAAAATTAAATTGTCAACCAATTTTTATATAAAATTTTTAAAATTTTTATATAAAAAATAAAATAATTTGATATGATATTTATATAATTGTAAAAAATTAACCCTTTAAATGAAATAATTTTGTCTTTCTATTTTGTTCTCTCTCCTCTCTTATATTTTTTATATAAAAAAATAAAAATATATTCATTAATATTACTTTTCCTTTTATTTTAAAAGTACAAGGATTATTTTTATTATTTTAAAAATATTAAATATTTGTTCATAAACTTGTGGGAAGCTTGAGTGCAAAGTTATATCAACTTTAGGAGAATTTAGTGCAATTTAACATATAGATACAAAGCAAATAGGTATTTTTGGGCAAGGGGGATGGGGACATTTCATCAATAGGGAGCAGCATTGCAACTTGAATAAGATAATTAGATATATA
The DNA here is from genome assembly GCA_032270985.1 of Heliamphora pulchella. Classification (NCBI taxonomy): domain Eukaryota; kingdom Viridiplantae; phylum Streptophyta; class Magnoliopsida; order Ericales; family Sarraceniaceae; genus Heliamphora; species Heliamphora pulchella. The sequence goes on from JAULJZ010002038.1 coordinate 2,053, forward strand.
TATATATATAAAAAAAAAATTGGTGAAAGATTCTATTTTAAGTACTTTTTAAGTACTTAGGATAAGTCTAGCCTATTTTTTATGACTATTTTATAAATATCTATTTTTTAAAGTTATTAATATTTTAGATAATTTTAGCCTTATTAACGTGTACTATATGTTTAGATATTTATATATATATTTTATTTGTTAAAGTTTTTCTTGACTTTTTTTATTAAAATTTTTTAGGTATGTAGTTGTATATTTTTATTTTAACATTTAAATTATTTTTTAAGTAACGTATACTAGTTAAAGTGTATATATATATAAGTACAAGCGATCAATTTTTTTGTTATTATAATCATTTATAATTAAAACTTGATTTGTATTAATATTAATTAAGTGTGAATTTTATTTTTGTTTCCATAATTTTTCGTATTTGTTTAACAATATTATCAATTATTTCGTTATAATTATTTTTTTTTATGAATGAAAATTTTCTTTTTTACAGTTGTCAATTTGTCTTATTCTCAACTAAGGAACATCTTTACTGTACCAGATTTAAAGTTGTAAGACAAAACAACAATTTTTGGTACATCTTTTAACATTTGTCCCGTCGAATTTTATTCGACTTTTCTCCATAGGAATCTTAGCAAGAATAGGAGTGAGAATAGTAGCAGTCACATAGATAATGGAGTGTTTGGTAAAGTTATTTTTAATAATTTTTAGTTTTTTATTATTAATTTTAATTATAAATTATAATTTTTTTTAAATACCCACAACTTCTGATACAAGTTATAATAATTTTTTTTTAATTTCATTTACAAGTTATATTTTTTATCAAATACTTACAATTTCTACTATAAGATAGAATTTATAAATTATTAATTTTTAGTAATACTAAACACCCTCTACTAGTAGTAGTTGGGACATATGGATTGAACTGCTTTTAATTTCAATTGTCATTACTACAATAATCTAAAAACAGCATGAGAAACGGAACAAACAAATTGTATACAGATAAATAAAATAATAAGAGTAGTATTTTTTAAAAACCAGGATTATGTCTTAAGAATTAAAAAAAAATTCACTTGGAAAACCAGCAAGTATATGTATTACAGGAAAAAGCAGTGCATAAACGCCTTTCTGTTAAAAACTAGAAAAAAAAGCTTTAAAAACCAAAATAAATTCGAAATACTTTAAGTAGAATACAAACGAAAAATGATATGGAAAGTATAACCTATATTAAGCCTGTATTTGGACTAGTTTTTTTTAGTGGTTTTAGATTTTTTAACTTTTTTGTAAAAAGTAAGTGTCAAATCATGTACAAAAAGTGGAAAAAAAGTGAAAAAAACTTAATAAGTTAAACTAGTTAGTTTTTTTTTTTGTGGCTTTTAAGTCAAAAATTCTCAAAAATAAATTAGCCCAAACATATGGCTAAGCCGAGACCAAAAGTTATAAACTAAACAACTTACAGACTAGTTGCAGAATTAGAAGCAAATTTTGATTGAGTTCAACGGTTAACATTGTGTTTTTAAGATAAGATTCACTCTCATCTCAATGTTTTCAACTGATTAACGTTTGTTTGTCAAGATAAAACGATCATCGCGTGCAAATAAAACACATTACTTTATACGCACAACAAACCGGTAGTGCCTCTGAACTCTTTCTATGAAACGAAGGACCAAATCGAAAAATAAGAGGAAAGAAGATTGGCACTTGAATGAATGAAAAGGATGAGGGAATTGACTTTAATTAAATAGCCGAACATGTTATTGTTCGAACATTGCAAACATGTGCAGAGGAACTCGTTCACTGGTTCGAATACACTCGGTAACTCGAATCGGGGCCAAATTTAAATTGATTTGTCAAGATGTATAAGGCCCACGGGCCTAAAGAGGAAAATATAGTAAATTAAATAAGTAATTTATTTAATTACTTGAATAAATTTGGCACAAAAAGATATATGCTTAGGTCGGCTTAGAAACTTACACCCACATACATACCTGCCCGGGTGGTGGCGGTGCGTATGTGTTTTTGAGATCATTCCAAACCGAAGTCTCCACTTGGGTTCATTCTCCTAGATCCACAAAATTGGGTATCCCAAGATTGGGTACCTCGAGGGACTCTCCTTTTATTGTACGGTAAGACTTTATATGCATTAAGAATGTACAAATAATTTGTCAACTCGCCCTAATCCGTCAATCTAACCCAACATGTGCGGGTTGTATGAGTGAGTGGATTGAGCTGAGTGAGTTGAGTAAAAAAAGTAAAGAAAGTGAGTTAGTTGCGGTTTATATTTTTTTAACCCGTCATCAACCCAACTCGCTTAAAATATATATTATGTAATAATTATCTTATTTTTACATACAACGAATCTTAACCTTATATATATACATTTCTTATAATTCATAAGGAACATATTAGAATATTTATTATTTTAATTACTAGTTTACATGTTGTGAATATTTTTTCTTCAATAAGATTATTATGTAAATATTATTGCTAAAAATCTTTAATTATGTTATTATTATTATTGAATTACTACTATTATTTTTAGTTAGTCTTTTACTTGACGTATTAAATATATATTTTTAAAAAAATCATAATATGTTTTTATTTTTTAAAAACAAAATTTTAAAAAATAAAATAAAATTTTTTTAACCTTTCAACCTGTCAAACTGCCTAAACCGCGGGTTAAAACCACTAAAAGACATTGTCAAACTCATTGATTTTGATGATTAATAGGTTAGTGATGAGTTAAAAAAACGGCCATCTATCGAAAGTGGGCACACCTCTAAATGCACTTTAAGCTTTATTTTTCTTAATAATGTGGGACAAAACCTTTTACCTTCTATTTTTCATCCTTCAAGTGGCTAACTTTTGAGCTAAATATTTTTCACCCAAAGGTACCTGCCAAAGTAAATACATTTAATTAATCCTCACATGTAATTAAAATTCTCCTCCAAACAATCACAAAAAATAAATTATAAAATTCATTTTTAATTTGTCTCAAAATAGCAAAAAAATAAACTATTTTCAAAAAAATAAAAATAAAAAGTTCCCTTATGAGTTCATTTGGCAACCCCTTTAAACGGAATTTTTGTTTTAAGCCATTGTAAGTTAAAAAATTAAAATGTTTGTTTAGTTGAGATATTTGTAGTTTTTAAATCAAAAGACAAAAAGTGTTACTTAAAATTGCTATAATTTTTAAAAATTTATTTTTAAATAATTTTATATTCAATATGATCTTATTTGATAAATTTTGAGAAGTATATTTTAAAATTTTAATTTTTATAAAAAATAGATGTGTATAATAAAATTTTAGATATTTTTAAAACATATAAAAAATTATGTAAAAAACAGAAAAGACTAAAAGCCTTTAAATTAAAAAAAGACTTTTTAATTTTTAAAAATTTTAAGTAAAAATATAAAAAATTAAACTTTAAGTCAATTGACAAACGATGGTCCAACGGCGGTCCATTATAGTAGATATAAATGGGCATTGCTGCCCCGGTCAGATGGGTGGGGCCGCGGGGATGAGTTTTCGCAGTTCAAATTTTACCATTTGGTTGATTAGCAATTTAGCATATGTTTGACTTAAGTTTTTAAAAAGTTTTTTGTTTAATTTCTTTTAAAAAAATTCACTAATTTGGTTTTAGTTAATTTTTTCTATATTTTATTTATTTATTTATTTATAAAAAATCAAAAAAGCTAAAAAAAAAAAACTGATGCAGACACAAACTTTTCTATAACAAATTTAGAATTCAAATGTAACAGATAATTTCCTCCCGATTCGAACAAAAATAACAGCAATTATATTGTATTTTTTTTGGCTTTTGGGAAGAGAATATTTTTTTGTTGAATACATTATTAATGTTATTTAATACAATGCGTTTTAAGAGTTTTTGGATAGGAATATTTTTTTCCTTAGAAAAAGTTCAAAAAATCAAATGAAATTTGTTGTGTGCGAAATAATCTAACTTATTAGAAGTTAGGTTTAGAAAATACAAAAAAACGTCAAAGGAGACAAATTCCATTTGGAATAAATTTTTTATAAATATTTTTTTGTATTTATTAAACTTTGTCTTAAATAAAACAAATATTATTTTTAGATTTCTTTCCATCATAAAAAAATAAAAAATAAAAAATAAAAAAAGTTTAAGTTAGAGGAAAAAACACCTGAACAACCAAAAACAAAATTCTTTTTGGTTCCCTGTTTGGGATACTTGCTTATTTAATTATTTTGTTTAACTTAAAAATGAGTCAAAAAGTATAATAATTCCACTAAACAATAAAAAAAAAGTTCAAAAAAGATGAAAATTAGCAAAATTTCTGCAATTTAGCCTAAAGAAGGCCACTTATTTTTTCAACTTTAATTAAAACGGTTACTTTTAAACATTCTTTTAAATTAAACGGGCATAACTTTTATATTTCTCTCATCAAGAAAAAATAGAATAAATAAATAAAAATTAAATAAGAGGAAACGGACCTAAAAAAACAATAAGATGCTTTTTGTTTTTAATATTTGTTTCAAATATTAATTAAAAAATACTTTTAAGATTTCTTAGCTTTAAGTCATAATATATATATATATATATAAGCTATTAGTTTACAACAAAAATGGTCTAAATACTTTTTGTTTGGCATTGTTTCTCGAGCTAACTTTTAACTTTTTGTAATTATTTTAAATAATTTAAAATTTTAATAAAATTGTATTAGAATTTTGGAGCACATAGGCTTTACAATGTTTTGCTATAATATTATAAATAGATAAAAGGAGAACACATATTTAGTGTGATGAAATTATGTGAATTTTTATATATAAAAAATGCCCTTACTTGGTTTTTTAATATCAAAACAACTTTATTTAGTTTTATTCATTAAATTTTTGCTTTCATTACGTAATTTAAAAATTATAATAGCTCACAATTTAAAAAGATTGTAAAATTATAAGTTATTAATTTGCCAAACACCCACAATACCATATATGTGATAGCTGTGCATCAAACGTGGCCTGATGCATAAGCACGCTCACACGTACGGACGCATATAATAAAGGTTGTACCATAATTTTTCGAACTACAATTCTCTATGGTGTTATATTTGTTCGATTTATCAATTCAAGAGCACTTAATGTATTGCACAGTAAATATATGATATCAGTCTTTAAATTAATGCATTGTACAAAAAAAACACCGCAAAGAATCCATTCTCAAAATTTTCGCATTTAATACTATGATGTTGGTAGGTATTCAACATGCAAATTTTTTAACACTTTTTTACGTTTATGTACGTACCATAATTAATGTTGGTAGGTATATATATATATATATATATGTGTGTGTGTGTGTGTGTAAAAGATTAGAGGATTATCTGTTGGTGGCTTTCATCTTGGACTCTATTTGGAATTTTATTTTGATGATTTAAATTAATTATGATATTTTTATTAAATCAAAAAAAAATTCATTGAGAAATAATTTTAGAATTTTCTTATGAATACATCAGATTTATTTAGGCGTGTGAGAGAATTCCCAAAGGACCAAATTAGTTACTTAGATATGTGGTTTTCATACATAGCAAGTGAATTTGATTTATCTATTTCATATTCTATGATTATTTATGGGATTTTATCTTTTCTATTTAAATTATCTATTTAGTTCGTAGATTTTAATATGTAAATTATTTATGCATAAATCAATGTTAGTTTCAAAACTTTTAAGAGTTCAAATAACTCTCATGTATTTTGTTTTGAAGAACGGCCATTCTAACTACTTTTTGCGCGTTCTAGGACGATGGATAATAGTGTAATAAGAACAAAAACTTCAAATATCAATATGTTCTTAGAAGTGGAGTATATCACTTTTATAAATATTAATAAATATACTTTGTATAGATATCTATACAATTTTTACCTCTTATCCACCACCTATTGAGCGGTGATTGGCATAATTCTAAATAAACAAATGTTAAATAGAGCATATTAATATTTTTAAAGGCAAATATAATTTGTTAAAACAATTAATAATATCTAATGAAATTTTATTTTATACATAAAAAATCTATATATTATATCATTGTCTTGTTGGACCAGATATTTTGGACCATGCTGTTTACATTTTTAGTTTTTCCACTTTTATTTTCTGTGCGTGTTGGCCCAGTTACTAGTTTAATTTATTTAGGAAAGAAAACATTAGGTGATATGAAATTAAATGGCGTATTTATAAACAAATATTTTAAACATCGATGGTCAAAAACAAAAAAAACTATTTTTTCCTTTATTGACATTAAGGTGGTGTTTGGCATTGTTAAAATTAGTAACTTATAGAATGTAGCTTGTAACAAAGATTGTGAGTATTTGGTAATAATTGTAGTTTGTAGTTGAAATAGATAAAAAAAATAGTTATAACTTGTAGCAGAAGTTGCGGGTGTTTAAAAAAATTATAACTTATAATTAAAATTAGTAACAAAAAGCTAAAAGTTAGCTAGCAGTAGTTTTGTCAAACACCCGATAAATCGGTTTGTATCTCTCTCTTTGTTGATAGTTTTGGCTTTGATTGGCTACATTGGCTTTTTGGCTTCTTCGCTAAAAAATATAGAAAAGATAATATCATTCGTTTGGTAAAAAAAAAGTAAAAAAGCTAAAATTTTAAAAGTTAAATCAAAACACTAATTTTTAGAGTATTTTATTCAAACTCTCACCACTTTGAAAAGATAATAATAATATCTCTCATTTTTAACTTATTTACTACTAATACCATCTATATACAAATTTTATTTTCAACTATATAAAAGGGAAAAATCATCCAATTTGAATAAAAAATAAAAATAAAAAAATTAATTTTTTACCAAAAAAAAACTACTTAAAAAAAGTTAGCTGAAACACTAATTTATAGAATAACCTGCTTTGAACCAAATTTAGTTTTTGACTAAAGACAAAAAAAAAAAACTTTCAAATTAGTTGCCAATTAAGAGCTAAGTTTCTCCCTCATTAATCCTATATTTCTTTTATTAATTTAACTTCTTTGACTTTATTTTTTATTTTGCATTTTTTTTCTTCAGCCAAATTTCCTAAATTCGTACATAAATTTAGAAAATCCACAACCCAACTACAAAGGGTACTTCGCTTAAAGGCTTAGCTAACATTTTTGTCAATGGACCTACATGGGGTTGGTGCTTATACTAGAAGTAATTTTTGTGTTTAAGAAGAAACAAAAAAACCCATCTATTACCATGCAATGCCTTTTGTTGTACCTGTGGAGCCCCATTTAGTACTGAAATTAAGATCTAGGTCTCTGTGGATGCAACCAAGGGTCTTTTGGCAACTTACTGACGTAATTTTTAAATTTTATATAATTACTTATTTATAATCTCTCGATCTCAAGGTACAATAAAATCTTAATGCGAGCCGTAAACATTCTTAACAAGTACTCATGATTATTTGTGCAGCGTCATTCATTTGAACGGAATTGCTCAATTAATTCTTATGTGTATTTAGTTTATACCCCAACAACATTTTGGCCATGTGTAGGTAAAATAAGCCAATAAGTAAGTTTTCCCAAACATGTCTCTTAGAATAATTTGTTAAGTATTTGTAAAGGGATAGAATTTCAAAATTTTCAACTATGGTCTCTTAACTCATTTTGTAAGTTGTACTCTACTCTCAACCGATCAAGAGAATTTTTCTCAAGTAAAAAAATAAAATTGTGTGTTCCCACAACAAAAATTAAATAATATATTATTGCGAACTTTGACAGAGAGGTGAACTTTTCAGTATGTATTGTAAGTTTGGAGTAGAAAGTGTTGTAGTGTTGTAAAAACTTGAATGTAATCCTCAATTAGTAGTAACCCATACTATCAAACCACTTAAATTTCACATGGAGGTAAGCCATCTTTTTTTCCCATCACATTACATAACTTTAAAAAAATAAGGAGCTAAAATATATAGTTCCACACTCATAATAATAATAATAATAATAATAATAATAATAATAATACATATAGTACCTTTTGCACATTACATGGATTTTAAACCAAGAAATTCTAAAAATTGCAAGGGCAATAGTAGTAAAACTGCAGAGCTTCCATTTCCATTTCTTCACCTAGTCAAAATTACTGCTTTGAGGGGGTTCTTCATCACCACAGTGAAAGCAAAGGTCTCAGTCGGGTCGGGCGGGGCACCCGGAAGCGGAACCCACTTGAACGCATGCACCATTCTCGCAAGCAGCAGATTGACATGCAGCGTGCCCAGAGTCCACGCCGGGCAGATCCTCCTCCCGGCGCCGAACGGCACCATCTTCACCCCCCTCGTCCCCGTCACGTCCACGTCCACGCCGTCGCCGGTCAAAAACCTCTCCGGCCGGAACTCTCCCGGGTCCTTCCACAAACTCGGGTCCTCCGTCACCCACGCCGTGTAGAACTCCACGTTCGCGTCCGCCGGAATACTGAACCCGCCGAGGTTCGTCTCTTCCGTCGCCGCGTGCGACAAGACGAAGTGGCTCGGCGGGTGTCGTCGGAAAGTCTCCTTCACCACCGCGCTCAAGTACGGCATTTTCTCGACGTCTTCTTCCGTGACGGTTCCATTTTTTCCGACGCAGGAAGATATTTCTTTGTAAAGCTTTTCCTGCATCTCCTGGTTCTGCACCAGGTGAAGCAATGCCCATTCCACTGTCGTCGCGCTCGTGTCCGTCCCGGCGTTGATCGTTTCTGAGCAGAGCGTGACGATCTCTTCTTCACCCAACCGGCCTCGACCGGGAGGTTCAAGATCAAACAGCGAATCGATATAAGCTGCGCCTATGGGGCTCACCATCTCCGCCCAACCGCTCGTAGGGTTTCCCTTCCCCCCGCTCTCGATAAACGCTTTTCTGGTCCTTAAAAGCGGAACCAAACACTCCATTTGTTTCTTCCTCAGCTCCTTCGCTTCCTTCAGATGTCGCCGGAACAGTGGCATAAGCACCGGCAAGAAATCCGGCAACTTTGGGGTCGTCATCAGCATCACGTCTTTCAGAACGCTTTCGATTTTCTTAATCAGTTCTTCGGAGATTTTCGCGCCGAAACACAGGCAGATTAGAATGCTGCATGTGGTGAGCCTACAGTTGCTCATCACCTCAACGAAGCCATTCTCAGAAGCTTCGTCCCGAAGCCGCTTCAAATGGCGCTCGAGCGCCCACTTTCGAATCCAACTGCACTGCCGGATTCTGGTGGGGTTTATCAGTTCGGTGACGAAGTTGCGGCGCAAGGCACGCCAGAGAGGGCCGTACTCCGCCGAGTTAATCGCGCATTTCTCGACGCTGAACACGAGGCGGATGGGGGAGTCCTGTGGCCGGCTGGCGAAGAGAGGGCCCTTCTGGACTAGGGCTTCGTGGATGAGTTCGGAGCTCGTGACGATAATTAGAGTTCGTTGCCCCATTTGCATGGTGAAGATTGGTCCATACTTGGCGCGTAAATCACGTACCACGAAAATGAATGGCCGGCGTTGGAGGATGACTTGAATCAGGTTGCCCACCAGAGGCCATCCCGGCGGCCCCGGTGGGAGGTTCTTCGCTCCGCCGCCGGTGGCGGACCAGAATCTCCACCATAGACAAAGAAAAAGAGCTGCTGAAGAGAGAATAACAAGGTCTAGCCACTCCATTGGAGAGAGATTACAGAGAGAGAAAGAGATCGGAAGAATAGGTTTAGAACGACGAAGTGATGAGGGGATGATGGTCGTATATATAGATGGAAAATACTTGCATTAATTTTTCAATAAACCCAGAAAATAAACTAAAAATTATTTAAAATTTAAAATGAACGATCAAAGTTTACCTAGTGTTACACCCATTACATACAGTTGAATTTAGTTTATTTATTTTAAATTTGGGATAAATCTTTTTAATTTATTTTCTAAATTTGAATTATTTTCAAAATACTTAAACACACATACTTTCAATCATAAAATCAGTAGCGACTCTAGAAATTTTTGTTACTGTGTCATTGTTATTTGAACTTTTCAATTCATAACAACAAATAATATTATATATTGATACCATCGTTATACAAAAAAAATATGTAAATATAAATTTTTACGTCTCGACGAGATTTCATATTTAAAAGCGTTGAATAATAAGTTAATTATCAACACTATTAAATACATTTTTTCAATATACGTAACAATTATACACTATTTAAGTGCATTAAATCCACACTTAATACACTATTTAAGTGCATTAAGTTAAAACATTTTATTGGGTGAGAGAGATATAGTTTCCCTGATTTGGGATTTGGGATATTGGGAGGTGATAAAACAATACTATTTTGTGCTTTATACACTATTTAAATGCATTAAAAAATTATATATTATGCATTAAAATTTATATTGATAGGTGTAAATAATAATAAAATGTGTGCATTTAAAACTTTCTTAAAAAATTAAGTGGGTTTTTTATTTTACAATGATGACATATAAATCTTTTAAAAATAATTATGCATAGTAATTTTTTTTCCACTCATCCCGTGGGTTCACTTGAAGCCACTGCTGATCAAGCTGTGGCGTGGCCACTGCATAAAAGCAAAGAATTGAGTTTTTAAGATCTCAAATTTAAAATTTTTCAAGTGTTATTAATTTTTTAAAGTAAAATTCATACAACACAAAGTCTCGATTTTAATTAAGTCCCGTAAGTAGACGGCAAGACTAGTTTCTAAAAATCACGTAAACTAATATAAACACCTTAAAACATAAAAATAAAAAATAAAAACAACTTGAATAGCTAAAATTTAATTTTTAAGATTCGTAGTTAGAAGTATGAGCAGATAGTATACTCTAAATAGTCACAGAGTGCGTGAGTGAATGGACTTTATCTACCAACTGAGCGCATTGAATTTTCTGATTCACGAAAATGTACGGATGGACCAGTTATTGGGTTTGATGCAGAATAGGGGATGATATCGCAGTCATTAACCATAATATATGTGATGTTGGCCTTGGGAAGTTCAAAGATTTGCTAGGCAAAGAATATTGGGAAGGGGTTTGACATCTCAATTTTTTGGAAAGGGACTACAAAGTTAAAGACATACCCTAATTTTGGATATATAAAACTAAAGTTAAGGCTATGAAAACAAATAATTATATGAAGATTATAGTTAGGCAATAAACTCATAAAACTTATAACTATTAACTTAATTACTCGTAATTCAAAATAAACGCTCTCAATTTACTTAAGTTATGACCCACAAATAGTTTAATTATCTTGGGTTATTCATTTCAAACCGTCGTTTATAAATTTTTGAGTTTACAAATTTTTTACAAAAAATTATATATCAAGTGATCACTTCTTTACAAATTTTTTACAAATTTTATATCTAACCTAAAACTTTAAATTATAAAAAAGTTCTAATATTATATTATACCAAGTGGTCACTTATTATACTCTCAACTTTTTTATTATAGAATTCTTTATATCGTCTCTTTATGTGCATCTGTTTTTTAAGTTGTGTTATTTTATTTTATTTTATTTTTGTTAATCATCGTGAAGCTTTTTGGCTCATGACAACGGAGTGTAGATTTTTTTTTTATTTCTTAAGAGGGTGTAATCACCTTCACTTTGATATCATATAAAATTTTGTATTAAACTTAAAAACTTAAATTATTAAGTAAAAGCATCTTAACATTATATTAAGTAATCACGTTTATCTTTTCAACTGATTTGGAATAAAATTCTTTAACACCTTGATGTTTGCAAAAGCATCAATATTATATATATTGTTTTATTTTTGGAGTGATCTTCATGTCAAAATAATGTTTGCAAACATTTGAAGAACTGATCAAGCATCATATGTTAGACATGAGAATTAAAATGCTGCTGCAAATAAAATAATTAAATAAAATGATAGATATTTTCACAATAAAATTGTAAAATTGTAAAATTGTAATATCAAAAATCAAATAAATATTAAGAAAAGTTTATCGACATAGGTATGAGAAATTTCACTGTTGTTTAGAGTTAGGGACAAACCCAAAATTTCTATCTTGGAGAAGCGAACAGCTATATAATGAAAAAATTCAAAACAAATATTTGAAATGTGATATTAACTTCCAACAAGATAAATTGTATAAATATTACTCTCAAAGATTATAACAGAAATGTTTAGTCAAGTCAATTAAAAAAGTATGATAATATATAATTGGATATATTTTTCTGCATTTACATCTATTTCAAAAAATAAAAGATAAAGACTATTACTCTATCTATTTACAAAAATTGTGTTTGACGCACTTTCATCATATAAAATGCATTTATAATTGAATCAATATGAAACCTTCAAGCAATGCATTTATAATTGAATCAATATGAAATCCTCAAGCAATGTCTTTCTTAATATATGTGAGTAAATAATTAGCTAAAAATCATCCTTCATCCTGTAACGTAACCAAGTATTCACAATCTTCATAGATAAAAATGCAAGTTTTGTTGTTACCATAAAAACTAGTAAAGGTCGAATAAGACGAATCAATCTATCAACAAGTGAATAAATGATCGATTTTCTTGTTTTCATCAATACATAGCACAACTCAAAAATTGTTAGCAAGTTTTTAAATTCTTCATAGTTGAGAATATCAAGCTCATAATTTTGCAATTGAAATTTTAAATGTAATTTTTTTTATCTGTAAAATTGACTGAATAGCATTTATTTGCAAGCTTGTAAATATCTTCAATATTAAAAGATCTATAGCTATTCCTAGGATCTAAAGTAGAACAAGAATAAGCAATTCCATCATATGCTCTTTAAATCAACTATTCAATTCTTGCAATTGAGTACCACATGTAACTATAAAAATATCAATCCAAAAATGATACTCAATGGTAATGTGATCTTTACGAGCACAATCTTTATCGGCTGTGTAACAAGCATTGATATCAAAATATATATCTCATGCTTTTCACAAAATAGTTTAACATCCTCCAATAAAAAAAACCATTCATCTGCTCTATATTTTTTAAGAAGTGTTTTTGTCGTAAAGATTAGATCAATGATAAGTAGCATTTTGCAGAGTTTTATGTAACACAATATCTACAACCTCTGTATTATAAGAGGCTAAAAGTTTTATCACTTCAATAACTTTCTCTCGATTATTAGAATCGAAACTTTCATTACGACCTCTAAGAACAAACGCTTAAAAAATTAGCCATTTAATCGCACCGATAGTGCCTTTTAATCGCAAATGATTTTTTGCAATTTGTTAAGAAGTTTACTTTTCAATTATCTTATCAACATATTAAGCTTGATTTAATAAATCAAGGAAACTGCTCTTCATAGTGATTTTATACAATAAATTAAGACCTTGTCCCACATGAGATAAGAAAGTACAATTCTTTCCACAATTGACTTTCTTCCATGAAGAAAATCCCTTCACAATAAAAGTTGTAGAACTAACGCGTCTAGTTGGTTTCGCAAAAATATAGCACATTAGACAAATTGCACAATGTTTGGTTGGAGAATATTCTAACCAGTCAGAAACTAATTCAAACCAACAAGCTAAAAAACGACGTCCATTCTTCTCTTGAAAAACTTGGTTGTTATGTTGATATAATCCAAATTTTATGTAAGCTCGTCGAATTTCATTACGTTGAGATACTGGATAATTCCATATATGTGGCCGAATTAATCTTAGATTTCTTATCAAATACTTAACCTCATGGGATTCAATCCTACATGCTTTTGAAGAATGTTGTTTACGACTTGAAGCTTCAACATTGTGGGTGAAAGATTTTATACTTGCATTAAGTTTCAAATTTTGAGAATCTCTTTTTTTAAAGAATGAATCAATTTTTTTGTTGACCATGATCTACCAAACTTTAAACACAATTGAATTCATTCAATAATTTAAAAATTAGATAAACAATTTAAATACTAATAATCAACAAAATAGTATTAACAGGATTCAAGTCTCAACCGATACATTTATTGATTCAAACGTCAATTTATGTTTAACTAATTCTAAAATAAAATAAGATATTTTCATAGTTAAAAGGTAGCAAAAGAGCACTATGTCTGTTAAACTCATACCTTTAGCAATGCACAGGCAATGATATGCCTTCTGCCTTCATATTCACGAAAATTGCATAAACAATTGAAGCTATAAAGGATTTCCTTGAACAATATTTGCATTGTACAAATTCCATTATTTCAACAAATATTTAAAATCCTTGAATTAGTTGAATACCTTGATAAGGAAATAAAATATTCTAAACCCCTAATTTTAAAAAAATGGTAAAAGCCCTAATTTTTAAAATAGAAATAGTACATTTATGTGTGTGTGTGTGTGAGAGAGAGAGAGAGAGAGAGAGAATAGTAGTAGATGGAGCTAATTGCCCACCCTTCACATTGCACGATACTGGGCGTTGGCGTTAGAGACGAGATTCGCTTAGTGAGTGCCGAGCTGTGCTTGCGAGTTTGTGAGGGTGGGAACAGAGAGTTTGACTGTATAGGTGGCCGCCTCTATTTGTTTCTCCTTGGGTTCGTCCTTGTAATTATAATAAATTTTTTATCTCTTAGAGTACATAATTTGGTGTAACAGGTTTTGGTGTTTTATTTTCTAGGATTTAATTATCGTTTTTCTATGAAAATACACAAATAAATGTGAAGGTGTAATGTATAGCTCATTTGATCATCACAAAATAAACTCAAATTGCCGGCAAAAACTCTTTACCAGAAATTTGTTCTACAGAAACTGTATATTAATTGTATTTGGAAGATTCGTATCTTTTTCACAAATGCCTTGGTACCTATATATAGATAACTCAATGGCAATATAAACAAATATAAACTATTATAATAGCCCATTAACTCAAAGGTTTAATTAATGGCTCCAAACGGTCAGAAATTAGAACTTATTCATTAAGACAATAAATAATAGGGTAAATTACATTGATCTTTCCTGAGATTTCTGACAAATTAGAAATCTTTCATGTAGTTTCAAAATTATCACTAATCTCTCATCAGATTTAATTTTAACATTAAATAGACCAAACCGTTAAAATTTTTAACAAAAACCTCTATCACAACTCCAAAACCACCCACAAAATCACCCTATACCCCAAAATCACCTCCACCCCCAAAATCACCCCTACACCCCAAAA
>JAULJZ010002049.1:0-40162 GCA_032270985.1 Heliamphora pulchella
CTGTGCATTTATTAAATTTTATTTGTTACGCATTTAAACACGAAAAGATGGTTTAATAAACCAGAATCTTTAGAATCGTGTACACAGAAAGATGTTTGATTTTTTTAGATCGTGTAACTTTCGAAATTAATAAATTTATTTTAATTAAACGAATTTTTATAACTCTAAAAAATATTTTAAAAATCTAAGTGAGAGAAAATTTATTCACAGATAAATCATGCGGTCTCCATCACCAATTTATAGGTGATGCAATTAAACACTGCGTGTTAACAGTAAAGTCTTCCTCCCCATGGAACAGATTAATTGCGGTATTGCCAGTACAAACCTCCTTTAGGGATAATTCTGGATAATTGTTAGTGTGAATCACTTCTCCATCTGAAGTTGATTGGAGTGGAGAACGTATTGCCATCAAAATCTATGATGATTGCGACACCACCGGTCAAAATAGTCTTGATCAGATACGACCCGGCTCAATTTGGCTTGAACTTTTCTCTTGGATCAAAAATAGGAGTCTTGATTTTCTTAAGAACCAAGTTATCTTCTCTCATGTCCTGAGTACGCTTTGGCTATTCTCTTTTGATATCCTTGTACGTAGAACAAAGTTTGTAGTCTTCTTTCGTCGAATAAGAGAAGCTCTCCCATCCGATTCTTTTGCCATTCTTTTGAGGGTTGAGCCACGTCTTACACTTCTTGATCATTTCAAAGAATTATTGCAGCACTATGATATAGCAGTCTTGATTTTTGGACTTAACAATCATGTCGTCCACATACACCTCGATATCTTTATGTATCATATCATGTAACAAGGTAGTGGCAACCCTTTGGTAGGTTACCTCTGCATTTCTCAAATCGAATGGCGTCACGCGGTAACAGTAGATACCCCACGGTGTAATGAATGCCATCCTTTCTTTGTCTTTAGGGTCCATTAAGATCTGATTGTATCCAGAAAAGTTATCCATAAATGATAAAAGTGCGTAACCCGTTGTGCTATCTACCAAGACGTTAACGTGCGGTAATGAAAAGTCGTCCTTTGGACCAGCCTTGCTGAGATTTTAAAAATCTACACAGACTCTGATACATCCATCTTTCTTCAAAACCGGCACAATGTTGGCCACCTAATTTGGATGCTTAGTTACCATAAAAAAACCAGCGTTGATCTGCTTTGATTTTTAGAGCCGATCCTGGCTATAATTTTCTCAATTTTTGTTTGACCAGTTTAGCATTGGGATACAAAGGAATATGTGTTAGACAATATCGGTATCAATTTCAAGTATATTCTCGTATGATCATGCAAAAATGTCTTTAAATTCTTTTAATAAAATTATTAATTGGTCACGTTCAACTGAAAATAAAGAAGCAATTTGGACAATTTGTGGGTTAATTTCATTACCCAGATTTATTGACAAATTTTTTTTCAATTATTGGTTGGGCACATTTTTCTTCTCTTTTTATTAAAATTTTTAATTCTTCAGGGACATCCTATTTGAATTTAAAATCATCAGAAAGAGTACAAAATAAGAGAAGCAAAGCAGAATAATCAAAACCTTCGTTTATTTCATTGATATCAAACAGAGTAGAGATTACAAAATCGAAAGCAAAAGAAGAGGGTGCACAGACAAATGTGCTTTCAAACTCGACATTCAACTGATCTGAAAAAAGCAAAAACTTACAAGACTCCGACTTGACTTGAGACTTGAATCTGCAAATTGCAAGAATTTAAAAACCAGTTGTGACATTCGGTGTAGATGGAGGTGGAATGACCTTATTGTCAATGAGGTCCTGAATGTCATGGCGGAGTTTCAAACAGTTGTCGGTTGGGTGTCCGTGGCTCTGATGGTATGAGCAATATTTGATGGGATCATAGCGTAGCGATAAAGGGTTAGGAGGCGGCATTGGATCAAGAAGCTTTATCAGCCCTTTCTCGACAAGTTGATTCATGGCCGTGGTTAGAGAAATATTAAGGGGAGTGAAAACTTTCCTTGGCTTTTTCAGCTGCGACGGCTGGTTGTTCTGGGAGGAGGTAATGAAGGTGAAGAATTCGGTCGATCTGATTGGGGGTTCAGCAAATTCACCTCATTAGAGCGAGATGTAGGGTTAATGGATGGGTAAGGTCTTCTCAGCATTTGGTTCGGCTCGACATCCTCGATATCACCAGACTGGATTACATTTTCTATCTGAACTCCAGCATCAAACAACTGCTCGAATGTGGAGAGCGGTTGTGTGATCAGATAACGTTTCAGGAGGGATTGCAGATTCTTGACTAAAATTCTCACATGTTCCTTTTCTGTTGGTCGATTTGTCATTTTAGCTGCCTTCGCTATCCACCTGGTCAAAAAGTCCACAAACGACTCTCTGCTTTCTTGACAAGTGGTCTCCAGCTCTCAAGTGGTTACATCTAGTTAGACATTATAGCTATACTGACTGACAAATGCCGTAGCTATGTCCTCCTAGGGTTTGGTCTTTACTACATCGAGGGAGATGAACCATTTCTGGGCTGCCCCAAATAGAGATTGGTGAAAGAGCTGGGCCTTCAGCTGATCATCAATTCTCATTGGCAACAGTGTACCAACATACATTCGGAGATGAATTTTGGGATCTCCGATTCCGTCGAATTTTTTCATGTTGGGCATTTTAACTTATCCGGGAGCTTGGCGTATGGAAATAGACATA
Organism: Heliamphora pulchella; assembly: GCA_032270985.1. Taxonomy (NCBI): domain Eukaryota; kingdom Viridiplantae; phylum Streptophyta; class Magnoliopsida; order Ericales; family Sarraceniaceae; genus Heliamphora; species Heliamphora pulchella. The sequence goes on from JAULJZ010002049.1 coordinate 2,671, forward strand.
GTCCCCCTACATCGAGCATACATTCGTCGACTCCTTTGGCCTTTCTAAGGACCTTCTCCATTCGATCGATTTTCTCAACCAATGCAGATTCTTTGAACTGTGTAGTGTTTTCTTCCTCAACTATCACCTGACGAAGGATCCATGGTGGTGGCAGAACAACTTGTGGTTCATTGGGAACCTGATTGTCATCCCAAAAGTTTTTCCCATTGCCATTCGGGTCATCCAGTTGTTCATTCACTCTTAGTAGACGGGCCTAAATTGTCTGAATCTGTGCTTGGCATTGTATCTGAGTCTGGGTTTGCTGCTCAATGGCCCTCTATATATCAGTAATCGCCCTTATTAGGGCTGCCAGATTCACCTCATTCTCTACCATTTTAGATAATTTAGCAGATTGTTCAAATATCCTGTAGAGTCTGCCCGTCACTGACCTAGCCTAGACACGTGTCGACTGTAATCTTCTTGGCTCAATGATCTAAACCCGAAAAAAACTTGGATCCCAAAAGCAGAATAACCAGTATCAGACATTTTTCGAACAAGAATTTTGACGACAGATAGCAAATATCCCAAGTACCAAAAATAGCAAACCATAGGCAGATAATCATCGAAGCTGAAACAATGCCCCTGTCAGGCTCATACTGATAGCATAACAACAGGACGACCCAAAAATCAAAATGATGGCTGAGAAGGGGATCGACTAAATTCTAGAAGGGAGATTCGGGCAGCATTCTGGCAAGGAAACAGTTCTAACCTTCAAAAGACCGGTTTGATCTAGGATTCTAACGGGCAGCACTCCGATAGAAAAGTAGGACTAGCTCACATGGGTATAACGAAGGTTCAAAGAAAGCGAGTCTAAACAAGAGCAGGGGCGAAACCAACAACCCGGGAAGAACCAGAAAGAGAGAGAAACTATCCCAGAGGCTCCAAAACAAAGCACAGGTATGACCCTAGGAAGAAAACTAAGGCGTGAAAACTAAACAAGGTGAAAAACAAAACCCGGATATGAACCCGAAAGAAAAGCAAACCTAGACGACAAGGGAAAACAGAAAACCCGGACCGAACTAGCCTAAGCCAAACAAACAATCCTAAGAAACGCAATCAAAACATACAATTAACAAAACATATAATCCTACTAGGGTTAGCAGCACCTAATGGAAGGTTCAAAGCTACTATATGCAAAAGGCCATTTTTGGTCAATCGAACAGGGTACCTTCTGAATAGAGCCGGATATATACCTTCCATGCCTGGAGTGGTGCAGGACATGGTCAAACGGTACGCCCAAACTTTTTTACTGCACCTATGAAAGCGTACAGTCAGTAAGGGTTGCCCGCCTTCTCAACAATTCCCGAAACGGATGAACGTTCAGGGGATCGACTCGACTAGGCAGGGGGGTTGAAGAACAATGCACATGTATGTGAGAATGCAAATGAGAAATACAAATTAAGAACCAATGATGTTTTCAAGTCTATCCCTCTTATTTAATTATTTTATCTCCAGCAGAGTCGCTAAAAAATACTGTGACGCCGTGATTTAGGAATTTTTTTAAAAAATAGTCAAAAATAAGAGAATTCAAAGATGTTTGAAAAATATTTTAATACCTTAAGAGCTAAATTTTGAAAATTCATTTTTGTTGAAAATAGAGTCGCAACTTAGTTTTTGAGAAAAATTAAGAAAAACAAAAATGGCTTCTGATCTTTAAAATGTTTAACCATAGAAAGAGGGTTCAGGGGCTACAGTACGAATCGAAAAAGGTGTTAAGCACCTCGCTCGTCCAACCGTAAGGTTGGCCTCTACTAATCATCATTGGTTCTTTAATAAAATTTCTCAAATGTATACAAATAAAAAAAATAGAGGCAAAGAGGGAATATCCAAAATCAAATATAGAAAATACATAACATAGGTATATAGAACGCCAAATAAAACAAGTATCAAAAGAAAAATTCTAAATCTTACGACATGCAATTTCTAGTAAAAGGATATATAGAGCAGTTCCACATGCAATTTTACCAAAATAACCTAAGCTATCATGATTTGCATAAAAAAACAAAAAGAATGCTAGAAAATGCTAAGATTACCTAAACATGATTTGCTACAAAATAAACTAAACTTTTCTAAATACAATTTTAAATAAATTAACTAAAACATGTATATTATCACAACAAACTAAGTTAACATTAATATGATGAATTAAAAAAATAAATAAGAAATGTAAAATAAATATGCATAAAAAGATCCTATAAAAAAAGTGTACAAAAGAAGCTTATACTAAAAATAAAAAAAACGGTTAGAAAATGTTATTAATGAAAGAAAATTTAACTATTTACATTTTACAAGAGACAAAAAGAAAAACAAAAGAGAAGAGAATTACACTTCAAAAAAATTTAGTTTAAAGGGGCTTTTTGTGATTTTTGAGTTTAACAAAATGAAAAAAAAATTATACTAATATTAAAAAGAAAAAGAAGAGGACAAAAAGAAAAGAAAAACAAAGCTGACAATAATAAGATAAGAAAAGAAAAGAAATGTAACATTGTAGGGAAAATAAAGTTAAAGGAAAAGAAAATGATATGCTATTAAAGAATATTACATTAAAAGAAAAGAAAAATAAAATAAAAAATAAAAGCTAGTAAAAGAACATTAAGCTAATATTAAAAAGAAAAAAAAGAAAATAGAATAGAATATTAAAAGAAAAGTAAAGCAACATTACAAGAAAAAAAAATGAAATAGAATGCTATTAAAAGGAAAGAGACTAAATACAACTATTTAACTTGCAAATACGAATGTAGTATTGACAACTATATTCATATCAATGTAAGTGCATTATTATAACAACGACGACATTATTTAGCCGTATTGTTAAATTATGTTAATACTAGTTAATGAAATGAAAAGAAAAGACAATGTGCTTAGTGTGGGTGTGTAAACTAAGAAATTAATTAAAAAGACTAAATTACATAAAGTAAAGTAAATAGTAGACAAGGCTAACTATAAACTAAAGAAATGCGCGAATTGAAATTGAATTTAACACGATTACTCCAAAAGAGAGAGAATAGAGTTAGAATGATCGGAGATCCAAACAAGATATCTAGATTGCTAAGGAATTCTCAAGTCGGGGAATGGCAATTCGATCCTCGGGCAATGATCCGAGATGGAATTTTAGTATCGGTCAGAGCTTCGGCTCTCAGTATTTTGGCAGGATTTTGGCATCGGGGCTCGGATTGCTTGGCAACTCGGCAAAGCTTCTCTCATTAAACCTCTCACTCCAATTCTCCTTTGAAAACGTACCAGGGGGTACAATATTTATAGAATTCTTCAACCAATGAGATGCTGACACATTCTAGGATACGTCAGGGAACAACGTTTTCATCATCGGATTCAACTAAGATTGTGCGGGGTCAAATTGGGGTGTCTACAATATCTAAACTCATACGAGCTCCAGAAGAAAAAAGTTGAAAAACGATTTTATACGAGAACTCCGAAGAGTCTTAAAGAAAATAATTTTGAAAACGATTTTGTATCACGACTCATCAGAACCTAGCAAATAATTTGATATATATAGAATAATGCCTCATCAGCAAAGATAGACTTCTACGAGCCAAGGTTCCCACGAGCTCCACATGCAACACACGCCATGCATATAACGCAACACATGCAGATTAACATACAACTTCACGGACTTTCACCGTAGAACCACTATCTACCCCTCATCATATAGCTTCACGGACTTTCACCGTAGGACCACTATCCGCCCTTCATATGCATTGTTGATCAGACCCAACAGATATCTTCACGAACTTTCACCGTAGGACCAAAATTCACCCCAGCATATACAATTTTTAAAACCAGAGTTTTAAACAATGCAATACATGCATATATATATATATATATATATATATATATATATATCTATCAAAGCTTAGAAACATCATGACCGCATAAGATCATCTATATGACCATATACATGTCCTAAAACATGCAAGAATAAAACTAACCACAATTCAATAAGCACCAAAAGCACGTATAACCACGATGTTCTACACAACGACGCCACATGTTTTAGTAAACAAGGCAAACTATAAACTAAAGAAATGCGCGAATTGAAATTGAATTTAACACGATTACTCCAAAAGAGAGAGAATAGAGTTAGAATGATCGGAGATCCAAACAAGATATCTAGATTGCTAAGGAATTCTCAAGTCGGGGAATGGCAATTCGATCCTCGGGCAATGATCCGAGATGGAATTTTAGTATCGGTCAGAGCTTCGGCTCTCAGTATTTTGGCAGGATTTTGGCATCGGGGCTCGGATTGCTTGGCAACTCGGCAAAGCTTCTCTCATTAAACCTCTCACTCCAATTCTCCTTTGAAAACGTACCAGGGGGTACAATATTTATAGAATTCTTCAACCAATGAGATGCTGACACATTCTAGGATACGTCAGGGAACAACGTTTTCATCATCGGATTCAACTAAGATTGTGCGGGGTCAAATTGGGGTGTCTACAATATCTAAACTCATACGAGCTCCAGAAGAAAAAAGTTGAAAAACGATTTTATACGAGAACTCCGAAGAGTCTTAAAGAAAATAATTTTGAAAACGATTTTGTATCACGACTCATCAGAACCTAGCAAATAATTTGATATATATAGAATAATGCCTCATCAGCAAAGATAGACTTCTACGAGCCAAGGTTCCCACGAGCTCCACATGCAACACACGCCATGCATATAACGCAACACATGCAGATTAACATACAACTTCACGGACTTTCACCGTAGAACCACTATCTACCCCTCATCATATAGCTTCACGGACTTTCACCGTAGGACCACTATCCGCCCTTCATATGCATTGTTGATCAGACCCAACAGATATCTTCACGAACTTTCACCGTAGGACCAAAATTCACCCCAGCATATACAATTTTTAAAACCAGAGTTTTAAACAATGCAATACATGCATATATATATATATATATATATATATATATATATATCTATCAAAGCTTAGAAACATCATGACCGCATAAGATCATCTATATGACCATATACATGTCCTAAAACATGCAAGAATAAAACTAACCACAATTCAATAAGCACCAAAAGCACGTATAACCACGATGTTCTACACAACGACGCCACATAACCAGATACGACATCACATGCCACACACCCATCATCCGCTCACCGAACGACCTATCCACTCACCGGGATAACCAACGAAGAAGAAAACCAAAACCTAACTCGAAGACTAACACCTGAATCTCCCACAAAACGATTCTCACCAGAAACCACCTTTAAAATAAACAACAGACCCACACGTCCGGCACCCAACGATGCACCAATCACCACGCACACAATCGTGCCTCAACACCCGCATGACGTGACCAACACCCTTTCTGTGACTTCAATTAACGGGACCCCATAATTCAATCAACTAAAAAACCACTAGAGGAGAGCAGTCGATCGAGTCCCATAACCCAATCGACTGAAAGGCCACCACACGACTAACTAAAACCACCAAAAACACCAAACACCCAACACAGGACCCAGTCAACTGGTCCCCCACCCAGTCGACCCAGACATGCTACTGGAATCTTACAAAAACACCCCAAAACACAGGTCAGTCGACTGAACCATGATCCAGTCAACTAACCTCCTAGGTTCAGTCGACTGAACCCAGACGGAAACCACCTCCGAACTACGGGTTTAGCCCCTAAAACCCCAAAACGAAGCCTCCAAACCCCTATCCAACACCCTCGGACAAACACACGCCTAAGACTAACACCTAAACCTCGAAAGAAACACTCGAAACACGATTTTATCCTACCAAAATCGATGAAAAATGGTTTTGAAAACCCAACTTTGAAACATAAAGCGATTTCATGCATTTTAAAATGGTAAAAGTATGCATGATTACACGTAGCACCCTTATAAGATATGAGAGTCTAGGATTCTACCTTGTTGAGTTAAAGACTCGATGCCTTGATCCACGTGCAAATTCGAACTTCATCGAAATAAAATTCTGTCCAGATGAACGCGTAACCCACCGTGCCAATAGCAGGGATCCACTGTTGGATCGTCGAAATTCGAGCCCGGGGCCCCGAGAAGTTAGAGAGAAGGCATAGAGAAAAAGAGAAAACTTAGTTGGAAAGTTTTGAAAATATCTTTAGAAAATATCTAACGCGAGATATTTATAGGCCACGAAAATATCTTTTTTTTTTTTGGAAACCCGCATCACAGTGCCTAACGGCCCAGGGAACCAACCACGCATGCATATCTAAATCCGAACATGCATAAAAACACGTATGAATATGCTGAAACAGAAATGATAAACTCGCGTCAAAAAATGTCAAAAAAAAAAACGGGTTAGGGTCTCACAACAAGTATGCAATACGAACTAATACAACAACTAAACAATCAATAAAAGTAACCAAATTATATGAAGCAAATCAAGCACACTAAACTCATACTTATAATTCTATAAATGAAATGATGAACTAAACTAACTATAAATATGAATGAGATATGAGAATTAAAATTAAAGTTAACCCGGCCACTCCAAAAAATAGAAGGTGGAGAAAGAAAGGCCGAAAATCCAAACAGAATACCTGGATCGCTATAATCCAGGTAAAACCTCAAGTCAGGAAAATTTGTTTCAACAATCCAATCCTCAATCAATGATCCAATCCAAGTGTGTGTAAGTCAAGGTTTTGGTACTGGGGGGTCGATCTCTCGATACTTCGACAGGATTTCGGCGTCGAGGCTCGCACTCTCTCGGTACTTTGACAGGATATCTCTCACTCTATTTCTCCTCTTCTAACCCCCCCTGAAAACGTACCAGGGGGTACGGTGTTTATAGAATTCTTCAACCAATGAAATGTCGACACGTTTTGGGACACGTCAGGGTTTTTCAAGGTGGCGATTGCCGGGTTCAAATTTGTATTATATATATGTTTGACATGTTTCTTCCATCATATGTATACTATCGATGAATGGTTTATGCTTCAGTGTTGTAGAACAGCATGTGTAGAACCTTCAGCTGATCATCTATATATGTTTCAAAGTAAAAGCCCCACATAGATTATGTTTCGAAAAAAGAACCATTTTTTTAGCAGAAAGGTCAATGCCAAAATGGCAAAATGATAGTATAGGTGCAATCCCAAGAGGGGGTGAATTGTACTTTTAAAAATTTATTTATTGTTTGAAGATTAAAAACACAAGATTCAATTATAAATTTTAAATGTAAATGATGCAAGTATAAGCAACAATATAATAATGAAAATGAAGACTATAGAGTGTTAGAGATACGACACCAAGATTTTTACAAGGTTCGGCGCACAGGCCTACGTCCTTGTCTTAAGCTAACTGCTATGAGGATTTTCACTAACACTCCATCAATAGGCGGAGCAGTTTCTCTCCTTAGTTTAAACGGAGTAGGCTCTCTTGAGAATATCCCCTTCTCAAGTACAAACACTTCATATAGGCGAAGTAGCCTCTCTTAAGAATATTCACTTCTCAAGTATCCCAATCCTTATACGCGGATCAACCTCACTTGAGAAATACCCTTCTCAAGTACAACAAGATGAAATGAATGTGTACAAAGAAATGCTCCTTCAGCGAGCGGATAAGTAGAACAGATTAACACACTAATTCATGTAACAACCCTGCTCGGACCCTAGTATTAGTGACGGACAGTCCATAAGTCCATAGTGTACGAAAGAGGTTCAAAACCCTAATTCGAACTGAAAACCCTAAGTTCGGCCCAAAAATCCTAAAAATGTCCAAAACTCAAGCAACAAAACCTTAGCACCTGGAGAGCCTCCCAACATTCTAAATAAAATAAATATCATAAAATAATGAGTTAGAAATCAAAAGTCTTCATAAGTAGGGTAAAATGACCGTTTTACCCATAGTACAGTAAAATGTCTTAAAAATCTAAATTTTGACACATGGATACTCTAAATAAATGATTTAAATACAATTAAGTAGCAAAGAACAAAATAACAACAAAAATGAAAAAAATTACCCATTAGTGGCCGACCACCTTGGGAAGAGTGCTAAAAAGTGACTTTTTATTTTTCTTTTTAGCTTAAAATGATGAGAAAAGTATTATATTAAGCATTATGATAATCCAATACTTGTTGAACAAGTAATATACATAATAATATAGTGTTATAGGTTAAAAAAAGCAAACAAATCATTATTGAAAGTCATACACAATAAAATAAGTCAAAAAATCACATATTACCAAAATAGCTTACTTGACTTAAAAGAGTACATTTATTTAATCAATTGCTATGAAAACTATAATAATACATGGAAATACTATATTTATCATAAAAATACTAAAATAATAAGTATCAGTAGGAAAAAACACCAAATGGATACATCAAATTAACTTTTAATGCATTTTCTTGCACAGTAAGGGCACAAAAATTGAGAAAAACCCTTTGATTGATGGGGGATCAGATTTTTGACCCCCAAACTAACCCCTATCTATATTTATCTTTTCCATATCTGATTTTTAGCCCCCTAAAGTGGAAACATCTCAAATCATCTCAAGTCTCATTTAATTAAAAGAAGAAAAATGTCTTTCCTTAGTACTTTTTGTTCCCCTCATGTCTCCTAGCCCTTGCCTATATAAAGGAAGCCAAACACCCTCTTCTATACATGAAATTTTTGGCCATGTGAGGGAGAGAAACCAGACCTCTTTGCTCTTGAGTGTTAAGGTATGTTTGAGGGAGAAAATGTAGAAAAAGGAAGAAATCAAGGAGATTTTAGAAAGCTAAGTCCAAATTCATCCTCTAATCTCCTTTGATCTCTCAAACAAGTAAGTAAAACCTATAAATCTTATGTCTAAGATCCCACAAAATATCCCCCAACACATCTCTTTAAATACTCTAAAAATCGAGAACCGAAAATAAATCAAAAAGGCGTCGTAGCTGGAAATTTGGGGCTGTTATGTTTATGGATGATATGAGATGTTGTTGTGTGTTGTTATCTTTGAGTTTGATGACCTATAAGTGTGCTGGAGCCTTGATATTAATGTTTAAAACACAAGCATGCAAAGAAATGGAACAAAAACTTGACATAACATAAGTAGAAGACTTGAACCCTAAGAGACTTGATTTTTGAGAACATAGATGTTTTTGTCCTGAAGTTTGGAACACTATAACTCAATGTAAAAAATTGATCTAAGCATGTTCTTTATGTCCAAATTTATATTTTTGTGTTATCGTTCATCCAAAGTTTGTTTCAACTCATTTGAATAAGTAAAACTCGAGATATTACAATTTTACCAAAGAGTGTTGTTTTTCGACCAGTCAACACCACCGACTTGAAAACCCTAGTTTGAAATGAGATCTGAACTTTGGTCAAAACATGAAAGTTGTAGATAATATGTGTATGTATCTACCCACCAAACATGAGCACACAATATTGAGTTTTGATAGGTCAAAACCCCTGTTAAATTCTCCGTTGAGTTTCAGCCCTCAAGGGACACTTCTGTCACATATTTTTGTGTAGCCCAAAACCCTTATTTTTAGTGACGGACTCCACAAGTGGTCTTCATGAACATTGTATCAAACATATTGAAGTACTTACTGCCCAAAAATTAGATATTAAAGTCTCGGGATGATCCTCTAAAACCGTTTCAAACCCTCTATTCAAAACCAGATCTGCTGAGTTTTGGCGGCTGACGAAACATTTTTTGTAAAATGGCCAAAAAGTATAACGTGTTCCAAACAACGACCCTTAGTTCTAAACATGAAACTTGTAGGGGACGTGTTGAACTACACGATACCCAAAAATGAGCACATTTGGACTTAATCTGATACCCCAAAGCTGAGACCAATAGAAGCATATTTTTGATATAATCTTGAGAAAAGTGCTGAATCATTTTTACTTAAGATGTTTTGTTCACCCTTTTGCCTTAAGTTTTGGCCTTAGTATTAAACATAAGAGTTGTAAAAAATATTTTTATCTAAATGGTGTTTAAAAATCATAACTTGATTCCAAGTCTAGATGTCACTTGCATCCTGGCATATTGAATTCCATCTGTGCAAATCGTTGTTGAGATGGGCTGTATTGAGATTATCGTTATTGATTCTAAGTTTAGGGCATCCTTGGTTTCTATTTTCGAAAATATTTTGGGGTGAATTCCCCTTGTACACCCTAGGCGTGTCCTCGGTGTTACAAAATTGGTTTATACACCCTGGGCGTGTCTCCGGTGTTTGAAATGGTTTATGGATATTGTTGGGCATCATGGGTTTGTTACTAGCATTTTGATTTCGATAGCTTGAGATGAATTCTCCTTATACACCCTGGGCGTGTCCCCGGTGTTACAAAATTTCTTTATACACCCTAGGCGTGTCCTCGGTATTTGAAATGGTTTATTGAATATTGCTGGCCTGAAGTATGGCGAGGACCCCACGCCATTGTCATTGAGCAAAACAGTTGTGGTAAGAAACTCGGCAAAGTATTTACTATTCACAACGAGGCGCAATGGTGGCTTTGGTGATCGAATACCCGTAAAAGTCTACTCTGGTGATTCCCAGTGTGGAATCCCTGTTATAATCTGGGTGCATTTTGTGACGTTCCGTCCTCCGGCATGTCGGAACATACGTAAGTATAGATAACAAAAATATTCTAACCATTCATTCATATTTATATATCATATATATTACATCAGTTAGAGTTCTGAACTGTTCATAAGTACATAGCGATTATAGTTTCACTAGAAAATTTAACAAAAATTACAATACGCCCGTTGAAACTGAACAAAAAGAACAAAAGGAAAAAACTCAATTCTTCAGTTAGCATTGTCGGGGTCCGCTGGCTCCTGCCACTCACTATGTTCTTCAACTCTATCTTCTTCTTTGGGGGCAACTTTATCAAAGAACTCATCACACTCGCTTGGGACACGAATGCTATGAGCAAAAGTCCATAAGCAAATTCTCTAAACCTTCTAACAAACTCATAAATAAAATATTCTACAATACATATCGTATAACACCCAACACAATTTAAGGCCAAGGAGATAGACAAATTTGATAATTATGGCCAAACAAGCATATATAAGAACAAGTATACTAGTGCGTGATGCAAATGAATGCGGTGCAAGTGCTCAACTTGACTTGTATCCAGAAATAAAAATAGGAGTTTCACTTTAAGACTTATTTCTATTGCTTGTATGGACTTATTATCATTGCTGTCTCAGGGACTTATTGTCATTGCTGTAAGGGTTGGTATACTGAAAACCATAATTTTAGTATTTAATTTTTTTTAATAATAATTTTTTTTTCATTTTATAAGAATCTTTATAAATAATGTATGTGTATCATTTCTTCAATATTATGCATGAATGTTCGATATTCTATATAGTATTTAATATGGTGTGTAAAGTACGACTTACACACAGAAGATCAGATTTTAGGTTCTTTCAGAATATAAGTTTTATGTTCACAGTTTAGTTGAAAATGGACATACCATTGATACGACTGTAGCACAGAATTTTAATAGGCCTGCCTTGGTTACGGATAATAGATAACAGTTTCATCTATTGTTTCGACTCTCTATACTTGTACACTTTGTGTGTATTGAACGGGACATTTAGGTAATTAATTTTATACTGACTATATAAATTAATTCGCACCCCAAGATTATTATGAATAGTATTTATTCTCTTAATCCTAAAATAATTATTGATTTGCATATATTTAATATTCGTTATTTTAATTCATTAGATTGTGCGATCTTATATGGGTCTATATTCCCGGTGAGTTGGATAGCGGTATTAATTAATATGAAAAATATTAATTATTGACAGAATTCATATATCGAAAGATCGAGATTAGCGATACCCCCTTAAGGAAGCTTATAATTTTGATCGGGCTAAACCCTGCAAGTGGATTTGATTATATAGCAATCAAATAAGTTAAGTAGAAGGGTTTAAGAAATATAAAGATGCCGATTAAATTAAATTGTCAGTAATTAAATTTAATTGACGGGTATTGAAAATCTTAATGTGGGGAGAAATAGTAAGCATTTAATAACAGGAGCTCAATGCAAAAAAAGGTCTTGAGATTATGGGTCAGAGTGCACTTATAGTTCTTTAGTGGTGTGAATTATAATTCAGTATTTTATGAAAATTGTAGAAACCGCTACTAATTTTTTATAATTGCAAAAACCTTTGATAGGTGTCTGTATTCCACTGGAAATCTTACTCATAATTACTCATCAGATCCCTGCTATAACCCTATAAATATGCGGGTAGGCTGAACAAGTTTTATAACTTGTCTTTCAAGACTAAAGCTATTTGAGTTCTGCTGGTATGAGTTTTCGATAGTCCGTAGCCCACACTACGTTGGAGAATCGCGTAAGAGAATATAGTAGAAGATTTGACAGAAATTTCAACTCAGAATCAAATCGTAGTTGAAATATTGACCGGTAAAAAGGTATTCTTCTAAATTAACTTTGGTTGCACGGGTTTCATTTTTGATCATTCGATGTCAAAAGTTTTATCTGGAACCCGTTTCGGCGTTTGCCAGTCCAGTTAATTTTTATCGAAAATCGTTTGGAAGAACAATGATCATACCAATTTTGCCTCTAACAATTGCTGTGATGGGATTATTATGATCTTGTTGTCATTGTCGCCTTAGGGACTTATTATCATTTTCGTGATGGGACTTTATGTTATTACCACCTCATGGACTTGTTGTCATTGCCGTGATGGGACTTTATAGGGTTACCCATATTAAAACTAGGATGGTCGGTTGGTATCAACCCAAAATCTAAATTACCAAAACTAGATTGCAAGTGACGAACCCATGGTCCCCAACAGTATTCATAAATAACAAATCTTTCTTTTTGAACACCAAGAACACACCCGAGGTGCTCAGAGGGAATATATCCCAAAATAGTTACAAAAATGACTACTAAGAACGCCCTAGACTAGGAGCCGAGAAAAGAACAATTTCAATATAACCCAACCCACAATGGTAGATACGGAAAGAACTCCAATATGCCGAAATGCAAATGTGACAATACCTATAATGTGCAACATGCGTCTCATCTACAACTATATATAGCATGGTATCTAAGTAAGATATAGCTCATGGTATAACTCATTAAAGCATGTAGTACAAGTATACAAAGTACAAGTTATAATTTATGTGACATGGATTCAATCTATCAGCATAGTTTCTATTCATCACATTGTCAATTTCATACACCAATTATTCACATTATTCATTTAAAGTTCATATCTTTAAGTCCCACAATGTGATATGCCTCTTTAAGTCCCACAATGTGATATGCCACTCATACACTTAGCTAAGTTTAGGTAAATGTTCAAGCGTCAAATTTAAAATTACAACTGTGTTTTGGGACACCTAGATATGGAGTTAAATTCTAATTTTTGGACACCAATTAGATAAAAATATTTTCTACAATTCTTGTGTTTAACACTAAGGTCAGATCCTAGGAAAAATAGGTCATTTATGCCAATTAAGAGAAAACTATTCAGCACTTTATAGAGAAAAGTACTGAATTTGGGCCTCTGTTGGCCTCGATTTTGGGGTATCAATTCAAGGGCTATGGGTCTGATGTTTGGTTATGTTCTGGTTTAAGGTGTCCCCTATCAGTTTCATATTTTGTGCCAAGACTAGTTGTTTGGAACAAGTTGATGAATTTGGCCATTTTATAAAATGGGTTCAGTCAGCATAAAATGGTTCAGCAGAACTGGTTTTCAACAGAGAATGCTCAAGACATTTGAGGGACCATCTGAGGGTATTTTGGGCTGATTTCAAGTCAGTATCTAGTTTAATATGTTAGCTATATTTTTTATGAAATTCGCTTTTGGATTTGGCTATTAAAAACATAGGTTTTTGATCCCACAAAAATGTGTGACAGAGAGCTCTGTTAGTCACTGATTCACAATAGTGACTGTGGGAATGGTTTTAACCTATCAAGACTTCATATGTTTGGCTCATTTTTGCTGAACATTAAGATAAATATGTTATCTACAAGTTTTATGTTTTGATCTAAGCTTAGTTCTCACTCTAACCTAGAGTGTTTATGTCTGCAACTCAAAGTGGTCAATATCTGATACTCTTTGGTAAAAAGGGTGTATCTAGAGTTCTATCCAACGAAATAACTTCAAACCAATTTTGTATGAAAGAGAACTTAAAAAGATAGGTCTGGATTTAAAAATTACAATTAGATCATTTGTCAAAAATTAGTTATGATAGTTTAAAGTTCGTGGCAGAAAATTAATATGCCTAGAAAATCAGGTTGTTTAAGGTTTCGGTAACTTAGCTTATGATATGTATAAATTTAATATATTTTCTTTGCATGCATGTCATATATTCATACATACCAAGGTTCCAGAGCTTATTCAAGCCATTAAACTAAAAAACACTTACATACAAATACATGCAACATTAGATCTTATATGAACAAACCCTAATCTATTCACACGATGCCTTTTTGAGTGAAATCTTGTTTCTTATTCTTAGGGTTGTTTATAGAGATGAATTGAAGATTATTTTATGAGAGAATGGTAGAGGGTTTAAGGAATTTACTTACTTATTTAGTTGCTCTAATGGCTGAGGGATGATGAGACTTGGCTTTATTGCACACCATCTTAATTCTCCTAGCTTATTCTTCCTTCTTTCTCCTTCCTTTTCCACTCTTGGAGAGCTTTGAACACTCAAAATTTTCTGGAGTTTTCTCACCCTCTCAATCGAAATATGAAGGATAGAAATGGGGCTCAGAGGTCCTTTTTATAGAAAATTAATTAGTGGAAGAAATGATGGGTGCTATAAGAAATATTTTAATTTTCTAATTTCCTATTGGTTGCATGGGAGGTGGGGCTCTATTTAAGAGATCTTTAGAAATTTAAAATTGGAAATTTTTGCAGAAAATTAGTGGGAATTTGGCTGGGGTGTGTTTGGGTGGTTTAAAGTGCTTTATTTTGCTTTAATTGCTTATTTGGTGGTATTTTGGTACTATATTGTTCAAGAAAGTATTTTTAAATTGATTTGATGTATCTTTTTGGTCTTTTAACTTACTAAAATGAATTATTTTAGTATTATTATTATTATAGTTTATAAAAATATTGACAACAATTAATTGTTTAAATGTAGGTAATTAAGCTAATTTAAGCTACTTTTATTAAATGTGACTTCTTGATTTATTTAAGTGTGTAAGAACTTTAATAATAATTTATTTACCTTTGTTGGTCTATAATATTATATTAGTATATATATTACTTATATAAAAGGTTTTCGATCATAATAATATTTAATTTATTCAACTTTTTTTCATTTTTGAGCTTAAGAATTGCAAAAAGTCAATTTTTGGGCACAAACTCCAATGTGGACGGCCACTAAAGGTATTTTTGTCATTTTTTTGATGTTATTTTGTCTTTTATTACTTAATTGTATTTAAATATCTAATTTAGAATGTTCATGTGTCAAATTTTAGATTTGTAAGACTTTTTACTATACTAGGTACAAAATGGTCATTTTACCCTAATTATGATAATTTTTTATTTTTAATCATATATTTCATGTTATTTACTTAATTTAGGATGTTTAGAGTCGTCTTTGAGTATTAGGACTTTACCTCTGAGTATCTGGTCTTTCTAGGGTTTTCGGGTCGAATTAGGGTTTCGGATTGAGTTCGGGTTTTCATCATTCTAGCGATTTAAGATCACATTAGCTAATCATCGCTAATACTAGGGTCTGGGCTAGATCGCTACACGGGTCGTTTTAAATCGGGTTGTTACAACTAAGATCCGTACCGGGTTGTTACACATTTTGGGTTGGACATCTACATTACATACACGACATCTCATATACGTATGTTTATTAACTTGTCTACTATCCTGTCATAAATTTGTCTGTCTCCTTGACTATAAACTGTACTGGGTGTTGAATGGTATGTGTTGTGGTGATTTTGTGCCGTGAGATTAGTTAGAAGGTTAGAGTGTTTTGCTTCTATGCCTTGGCTCATGGCATTCGTGCCACAGGTGAGAAGGAGCTCTTGGAGGAAGTCATCCCAGAGGAAGAAGAAGAGTTGGATGAACAAGGAGAGTTCCAAGAGCACATAGATACCGTTGATGCATTCTAAGGAGTGGAGGCCTCTGCTTTTGTTCTATTATTCAGTTTTCCTGTGCTTAGTGTAATTTTTGAAATTTTTTTGGTGAAACTGTAATAGTTATGTAATTTTGAATGGTTTAGAACTCCTTTATAATGTAATAACTATCGTATGTATATATGAATGTATGATTAATATATCCCTATATTTATATTTATGTATGTTCCGACGTGCCTAGAGGACGGGGCGTCGCAGTTGGTATCAGAACTTAGGTTTAGTGAACCTTCAGGCCTTGAGTTATGGGAGGCCACGAGTTTTGTAGCGTAGAATCTCTATAGAAAGTCTATATTATTAACTTATCACTTATAATTTTAACAATTTAAAATCCTTACATTAAGTTTCTCTTTCTATTAGGATGGTATCTAACACCGAACCAGCAGGAGAACCATTGCAGGCGCAGGACCCAGAAGATTCGGATCCTGAAGAAGACCCAGAAGAAGTGCCCATGGAGGAACAAGAACTGATTGAAGCTGTCCCCTTAGCGTGGTTTTTCTCAGGAGAGTGGCAGGGTAATGAAAAAGAAGAGGCCGAGGAAGCCAGGGAAGGTGAGAATGAGGCCAATTACGATGCGGATAGCGAAGACGATGACGAGGATGAGGATGAGGACGAAGAAGAAGGAGCTATCGCTTTCCAGCACGATAAGCTTGAAGCACCTGCACCTGAGTCTGATGAGGATTAGGCTGTTGATGCTGTTGTATACTTTGGTTGTTATGATAATTAAGGGTTTCACGTGGGAGAAAGGGTGAACGCCAAAATCTGCCAGAACAAGATGTGCTTGTGGAGGAAATTGGAGACTTTCCCTCGTTTCATAGGAGCTATATGAGTTCTCGAGAAGTATAGCAGAACACTCTACCATTTAAATTTTCCCCCAGGGTTTAAGGCTCGACTCGAAGACCGACCAACGCTTGGCATGTCGAGGTGTTGTGGCGCAGCTATAACATATACGACGCAACGTGGGAACTCGAGGCGATTGTCTGACATTTCTCGCCGCATCTCTTTGTTTAGGCCTTAGTGTGTAGGCATTGTATTTCTCTTTTGTTTATGTGTTGTAATTGTTTGAGTGTTGTATGCATATTTTGTGAACTGCTTGGAAAATCTTGTACTAGTTATGAGTTGGAATGAAATGAAAACGTTGTAGTTAAGTCTCTATAAGTAATTGTGCAACCCTGTATTAAATCCACAAGATCCTAAAATACAAAAAATAATCAAGAACTAAAATAATCTGTAAGACCATAACACTCTTTTATTTTTAGGATGGTGGATAGATGACCAAATCACCGATAAGCTAACGGACCCATAGATAACGAAGTGCCAGGATTAGCCCAAGTGTTGCAAGAACTAATCGCTAGCATCAACCGTCCTATCGTACGTGACCGAGCGTGGTTCTTATCTAAGATGGGTAGACAGCGAGCCCCGACGTTTAGAGGAGGAGCAGAACCTAAGAAAGCAAAAGAGTGGCTGAGGGCGGTTAAGAAGTTGTTTAATTCTATGAGAGTCTAGGACGAAGCAGATCACGTAGCCTTAGCGGTACACCTACTGGAAGGAGAAGCAGATCATTGGCGGTCCTTAATCAACAACACACGGGATGTAGCAGCTCTAGCTTGAGACCAGTTTGAGGGCTTATTCTTGGAAAAGTATTTTCCAGCCCCCTTCCATAAAGGACAAGTTCATGAGTTCTTGGATCTTAAACAAGGCTCGATGACAATAACGCAGTATGTGAATCATTTCAAGGAGTTAAGTCGCTTTGCCGCAACCCTAGTATCAGATGAGGAATCTAAGGCACGAAAGATTGAATGGAGCCTTGAGTCATCTGTTCGAACAAGGATGATTTACCTGCAGCTCCCTACATACACTCAAGTAGTTTGGGCGGCTTTGTTCGCTAAAATCGATCTGGTCGATTCAATGAAGATTTGAAACCAAAAGAAGGGAAGTACCAGCTCTGGAGGGCCTATGAGGAGCAACAGAGTGCTTGTCTCTAAGAAATCATACTACCAGGAGAATAGACAGGGGCAATCAAGGGGTACCTCTACGAGATCTTGATCTGTTATGAATGTCAACAACGGGGATATAAGAGGATGAACTATCCACGATTGAAACAGAGGAATCAGAACAACCAACCCTAACAATGAAGACAACCCTAGAATCAACTGCTAAGATATCCACAGCTTGTTCAAGTTGCTAGGCCAACAACTAACCTGCAGAATGGAAGGGGAAGACCACTGTATAATGAAAATCAGAAACCCCAGGGAGGCTCAAGCAATGGGATAAGGAACGGGAACCCCAGGAACAACAATGGGAGCTGGCCTATCGGAGGATGCATTTTTACCTTGCAAGAAAAAGAGGAGGAGGAAGACACTCAGGTCATACAAGGTATGTTCGTATTATTTAATACCTTAGTGAAAGTGCTATTTGATTCTGGAGCATCACATTCCTTTATATCTTTAGCTTGCATGAAATCTTTGTTCTTGGAACCTGAAGCCTTAAACCAAACCCTAAGCGTTATCACACCCTTAGGAAGTCTAGCACGAGTAGATTCCGTTTATAGAGCATGTACGTTGCGAGTAACCAATACCCTTCTAACATGCGACTTACGAGTAATGGATTTTAACGGATACAACGTGATTCTTAGAATGGATTAGCTCTCTGGACATCGCGATATCATGGATTGCCGACAGAAGAAAATACGGGCACAAATAGAGAATGGAACTATCGTGCGAGTATAAGGAGAACGACGCAAAATCTTAACCCCGAGTAGTGCGAAGGAACGCGAATCGAATAACTCTATAGAAAGATTAACCTGCCTGCTTGTTAGTATAAACGTCTTATCAACCCCTGAGTTACCACGAGTCGTGTGTGAATATGAAGATGTATTCCCCGAAAAACTACCTGGATTACCCCTACACCGTGAGGTCGAGTTTTCGATAGAGCTCTAGCCTGGAACTGCACCGATTTCGATCGCAGCACATCGGATGGCTCCCGCCGAGCTAAGAGAATTAAACGTTCAACTTCAAGAATTGCTCAGTAAGGGTTTTATCCATCCAAGTACATCACCGTGGGGAGCACCAACATTATTTGCTAAGAAGAAGGATGGAACCTTACGTCTTTGCATTGACTACCGTCAGCTGAAGAAAGTAACGATCAAGAATTGATACCCTTTACCCTGCATAAACGATCTCTTCGACTAGCTTCGAGGTTCAGCCTGCTTTTCAAAGATCGATCTACGCTCAGGCTATCACCAACTCCGAGTTAGAGAGGAAGATATTCCAAAGACAGCCTTTAGAACGCGATATAGACACTATGAGTTCATGGTGATGCCTTTTAGATTGACGAATGCCCCAGGAGTTTTCATGAGTTTGATGAACAGATTCTTTCAGCCCTACCTCAACCAGTTTGTAGTGATTTTCATAGACGACATCTTGGTGTATTCAAGAACTGAGGAAGAACATGAGCAGCATTTAAGGATCATTTTGCAGAAACTAAGGGATTCACAACTCTATGCGAAGGCAAGCAAGTGCGAATTTTGGTTACATGAAGTGAAATTTCTAGGACATGTGGTTTCTAAAGAAGGGATAGTTGTGGATCCAGCCAAAGTGGAAGGCGCTTTGGATTGGAAGCCACCTGAGAACGTCTTTGAAATTCATAGTTTCCTAGGACTAGCTAGATATTATCAAAGGTTTATCCAAGATATCTCTAAACTGGTGCGACCAATGACAAGATTGACACAGAAGAGAGTAAAATTTGAATTGAACGATAAGTGTGAGATGGCTTTTCAGGAGCTTAAAACAAGATTGACTAGCACTCCTATTCTAATCTTACCTGAAAAAGAGGTTGGATATACAGTGTATTGCGACGCGTCTAAAGAAGGCTTAGGATGCGCGCTGATGCAAAACGGAAAGGTAGTAGCCTATAGGTCAAGACAGTTGAAACCTCACGAGCAGAACTATTCTACTCACGACTTAGAGCTTGCAGCCATGGTATTCGCACTAAAGTTATGGAGGCACTATCTTTATGGAGAACAATTCAAACTATTCTCAAGCCACAAAAGTATGAAGTACCTATTCACTCAGAAGGACCTCAACATGAGACAACGCCGGTGGATGGAATACCTGGAGGACTATTAGTTCACTTTAAACTATCATCCAGGTAAAGCGAATGTGGTGGCTGACGCCCTTAGTCGGAGGACAAGGAGCACGTTAGTTGGTATAGCGATAAGGGAATGGAATATGATGGGAACACTCAACGAGTATCGACTCCAACCGTCAGAATCAGGAGATGAAAATTGTTTTTGTCTAACCGTAGCAATGACAAATCTTCATCAGCAAATCGTGAATGCCCAAAAGTATGACCAGGAGTCTGAATTTATTCGAAGGCTTCTTATCACGGAGGCATCGAAACCTGGTTGGGTAGTCAACAAACACAGGTATCTAACATACCTAGGTAGGCTTTTCGTATCGAATGTCGAGGATCTAAGGAGAGACATCTTGAAGGAGCATTATCAATCACTCTTTGCGGTCCACCCTGGAGGAACAAAGATGTACCAAGGTTTGAAGAGGCACTATTGGTGGAATGGCATGAAAAAGAATATAGCAAGCTTCGTAACCAAATGCCTTACATGTCAACAAGTGAAGGTCGAGCACCAAAGACCGGGAGGAACCCTTTAATCCCTGGAGATACCTCAATGGAAATGGGACCACATCACTATGGACTTTGTCTCTGGACTACCAATGTCACCAGCAGAACATGACTCTATCTGGGTAATCGTGGATCGTCTCACAAAGTCAGCACATTTCCTATCTATTCAAACGTCTGAAAAATTGGAAAACCTGAGTCAAAAATACGTTCAGGAAATCATTCGTCTTCACAAAGTTCCGTTATCTATCGTATCAGATCAAGACCTGCGTTTTACCTCACGATTCTAGTAAAGCCTGCAACCTGCTTTAGGAACGGAACTTTGTTTCAGCATGGCTTTTCACCCAAAAACTGACGGACAATCTGAACGCATAATTCAAACGTTAGAAGACAGGCTTCGCACTTGTGTCATGGATTTCAAGGGACATTGGGAAAAGCACTTAGCATTGGTCGAGTTTGCATACAACAACAGCTACCAGTCCAGTATTGGCATGCCACCGTATGAAGCTCTCTACGGAAGACTATGTCGTTCACCAATTTGTTGGACTAAAGCAGGAGATAACACACTTTTTGGACTAGACCTTATACAAGAAACTACCGAGAAGATCAGACTGATTCAGCAACGATTAATCACTGCTCAGAGCAAACAAAAGAGCTATGCCAATTAGCGATGGAAATCGCTGCAATTTGAAGTAGGAGATCATTTATTCCTGAAGATCCAACTACGACGAGGAGTTATACATTTCTGCCAAAAAGGAAAGCTAGCTCCAAGGTACATTGGACCGTTCAAGATTTTGGCTAAAGTTGGAGAAGTAGCATATCGTTTAGCTCTACCACCGCAGCTCGCCAATGTTCATAACATTTTTCATGTGTTGTTGTTGAGGAAATATGAACCTGATTCAGCCCACATTTTGGATTGGAAGGAACTCCATGTCAATGAGGACGTTACATTCGAATAACAACCCGTAAGGATAATTGATCAACGTGACAAGATTCTTAGAGAAAAGACCATCCCACTCATTTGAATTCTTTGGAATCACAACGAAATTGAAGAATTAACCTGGGAACGAGAGGAATCCATGAGGGCAAGTCATCCCCAATTATTCGTAAATTGAGGTTTGATACAAAATTTCGGGGACGAAATTTATTTTTAGGCGGGTAGATTGTAACGACCCTGCTCGGACCCTAGTATACGTGATGGATAGTCCACACGGCCATAGAGTACGGAAGAAGTTCAAAACACTAACTTGAACCGAAAACCCTAAGTTTGGCCCAAAAACCCTAAAAAGGTCCAAAACTCAAGCAACAAAATATTAGCACCTGGAGAGCCTCCCAACATTCTAAATGAAGTAAATATCATGAAATAATGAGTTAGAAATCAAAAATCTTCATAAGTAGAGTAAAATGACCATTTTTCCCATAGTACAGCAAAATGTCTTAAAAATTCAAATTTTGACACATGAATACCCTAAATAAATGATTTAAGTACAATTAAGTATCAAAGGACAAAATAACATCAAAAATGAAAAAAATTACCCATTAGTGGCCAACCACCTTGGGAAGAGTGCTAAAAAGTGACTTTTTACTTTCTTTTTAGCTTAAAATGATGAGAAAAGTATTATATTAAGCATTATGATAATTCAATACTTGCTAAACAAGTAATATTACATAATAATATAGTATTATAGGTTTAAAAAAGTAAACAAATCAATATTAAAGTTCATACACAACAAAATAAGTCAAAAAGTCACATATTACCAAAATAGCTTAATTTGACTTAAAAGAGTATATTTATTTAATCAATTTCTATGAAAACTATGATAATACATGAAAATACTATATTTATCATAAAAATACTAAAATAATAAGTGTCAGTAGGAAAAGACATCAAAAAGATACATCAAATTAACTTTTAATATATTTTCTTGCACAATAAGGGCACAAAAATCGAGAAAAACCCTTTGATTGATGGGGGATCAGATTTTTGACCCCCAAACTGACCCCTATCTATATTTATCTTCCCCATATCTGATTTTTAGCCCCTAAAGTGGAAACATCTCAAATCATCTCAAGTCTCATTTAATTAAAAGAAGAAAAATATCTTTCCATGGTACTTGCCAAACACCCTCTTCACTACATGAAATATTTGGCCAAGTGAGGGAGAGAAACCAGACCTCTTTGCTCTTGAGTGTTAAGGTGAGTTTGAGGGAGAAAAAGCTAGAAAAAAGAAGAAATCAAGGAGATTTTCGAAAGCTAAGTCCAAATTCACCCTCTACTCTCCTTTGATCTCTCAAACAAGTAAGTAAAACCTATAAATCTTATGTCTAAGATCCCACAAAATATCCCTCAACACATCTTTTTAAATACTCTAAAAATCGAGAACCGAAAATAAACCGAAAAGGCGTCGTAGTTGGAAATTTGGGACTGTTATCTTATGGATGATATGAGATATTGTTGTGTGTCGTTATCTTTCAGTTTGATGACCTATAAGTGTGCTGGAGTCTTGATATTAATGTCTAAAATACAAGCATGCAAAGAAATGGAACAAAAACTTGACATAACATAAGTAGAAGACTTGGACCCTAAGAGACTTGATTGTTTATAACATAGATGTTTCTGCCCTAAACTCTGGAACACCATAACTCAATGTAGAAAATTGATCTAAGCATGTTCTTTATGTATCAATTTATACTTCTGTGTTATCTTTCATCCAAATTTGGTTTCAACTCATTTGAATCAGTAGAACTCGAGATATTGCAATTTTACCAAGTAGTGTCATTTTTCGACTAGTCAACACCACCGACCCAACAAACCTAGTGTGAAATGAGATTTGGACTTTGGTCAAAACATAAAAGTTATAGATACCATGTGTATCTATCTGTACACCAAATTTGATTACAAAATATTGAGTTTTGATAGGTCAAAATCCCTTTCAAAATCTCAGTTGAGTTTTAGCACTCAAGGGACACTTTCGTCACATATTTTTGTGTAGCCCAAAACCCCTATTTTTAGTGACCTAAACCAAATGTGGTCTACATGAACATTGTATCTAACATATTGAAGTACTTGTTGCCCAAAATTCAGACCTTAAAGCCTTGGGAGGATCCCCCAAAACCATTTCAATCCCTCTGTTCAAAACTGGCTCTACTGAGT
Organism: Heliamphora pulchella; assembly: GCA_032270985.1. NCBI lineage: Eukaryota > Viridiplantae > Streptophyta > Magnoliopsida > Ericales > Sarraceniaceae > Heliamphora > Heliamphora pulchella. The sequence continues at coordinate 26,608 of JAULJZ010002049.1, forward strand.
TTTGGCAGCTAACAGAACCTATTTTCTTAAATGGCCAAAAAGTCTAATGTGTTCCAAACAACTACCCTTAGCTCTAAACATGAAATTTGTAGGAGACATGTTGAACTAGAACATACTAAAAAATGGGCTCGTTTGACTTGATCTGATACCCCAAAGCCGAGACCAACAGAAGCATATTTTTGATAAAAGCTTGAGAAAAGTGCTTAACCATTTTTACTTAGGATGTCTTGTTCACCCTTTTGCCTTAGGTTTTGGCCTTGGTGTTAAACATGAGAGTTGTAGAAAATATTTTATCTAAATGGTGTTTAAAATTCATCACTTGATTCCAAATCTAGATGTCCCAAAACCTTGTCGGCTCTTTTAATTTAATACTCGATTTTGGCCTTAAAAGTTGCTAAGAGTGATTTGAGTACCCTTTGCTATGAGACACAAGTCTTTGTATGATGATCGATTTGAATTAGTTGATTAGTATTTCTAAGTGAATGTATGATGATTTAGAACTCATGCTATCATGTTAAAATCATATATTGAGAATTGTAGCTTGTGTTTCACATACTTGTACCTTATGCTTTGCGCATTGTACCATGAATCTTACCGTGCTAGTTGATGACATGCTATAGATGGTTGTATTTGAGATCCATACCATACATCATTGACATTGTCACTTGCATCCTGGCATATTGGAGTCCATCTGTGCAAACCGTTGTTGGGATGGCTCTATTGAGATTGTTCTTCTTGGTTCTAAACCTAGGGCGTCTCTGGTTGCCATTTTAGTAAATGTTTTGGGATATATTCCCCGTGTACACCCTGGGTACATCTCTGGTGTTACAAATTTGATTGGTGTTTGAAATGGTTTATGGAGATTGTTGGGCACCATAGATTCGTTGCTAGCATTCTGATTTTGATGATTTAGACTTTTGGTTGACGCTAAACGAGCATCCTGGTTCTTAAGGTGGGAATCATTGGCCCGGATAAGGGTGGCTGATAATTGGTTGGCCCGCCCCCACACCGTTGCCATTGAGTAAAACAGTTGTGGCATGACCCCCGGTGACGCATTTACTATTCGCAACGAGGCGAGGATAGGTTTGGTGATCAAAGTCCCATCAAGTCTACTCTGGTGATTTTCGGTGTGAAATTCCTGTTATAATCTAGGTACATGTTGGGTTGGGCATCTACATTTCATATACGGCATCTCATACGCACATGTTTATTGATTTATCTATTATTCTGTCATAAATTTGTCTGTCTCCTTGACTATAAACTATACTGGGTGTTATATAGTATGTGTTGTGGTGAATTTGGTGCCGTGAGATAAGTTAGAAGGTTAGAGTGCTTTGCTTTTGGGCCTTGGCTCATGGCATTCGTGCCACAGGTGAGGTGGAATTCTTGGAGCAAGTCATCTCATAGGGAGAAGAAGAGTTTGAAGAACAAGGTGAGTTGCAAGAGCACGTGGATTCCACTGATGCATTTAGAGGAGTCGAGACCTCTGCTTTTGTTCTTATATTTAGTTCTCTCGTGCTTAGTGTAGTTTTTAAAATTTCTTGGTGAAACTGTAATAGTTAAGTACTTTTAAATAGTTCAAAACTTCTTTATGATGTAATAACTAGTGTACGTAAATATGAATGAATGGCTAGAATATCTTTTTATTTATATTTATGTATGTCCCAACGTGTCCGGAGGATGGGGCGTCACATGTTCATTGTTAGTCAATTTTCTACGAGTTTTGGATCGTGTTGTATAAACCATTTTAGGTGATAGAGTGTGGTCTCGAGACCCCTTTTGTATTTTGTGAATAGAATTACATGTTTATTGTATCATCTTTTGAGAGTTAAAAGTTTTTAATGTAATTCATGTTGAATACTTTGGATGACTGTATACGAGTTGGAGTTACCCTAGTTGTAGGGCCCTAAGGTCATGATCTCATCTTTCATTTGCATGTAAGGACATTTGGTTGTCATTTTGGATGTTATTCGAAGGTGTTGGTTTTATTTTCGATGTATGGAATTATGGAAATTCGAGTCTCATGGTTGAAAATGGTGGTGTTTCTTCCTAATATGCGTTTTACTCTCATTTCGATGCCTTTTGGAAAATATGTTTAATTTTTTTGAAATTTGAGTGTTCTCTCAACACTTCAAAGATTTTCAAAACTTGGGCAAAAAGCACACTGCCATTTCACCACTCAAGTGGTGGAGGGTCCGCTCGAGCAGGGCTTTTTTGGGCGAAATTTTTGGTCTTTTGATTTAAAAGGAGATTTTGGTTGGTGTCTTGGGGGTACCCTTGAGGACCTAAATTGACCTATTTTTGGAAGTTGAGTTCCTCTTTAACAAAGCATCTTTCTTTACAATGCTCATTTGACTTAGACTTCTCAAACTGGATTCTTTTCGTGGTAAATCGTATGAGTTTCTATTGTTACGAAATCGGGGTGTGACAAAGATTATTAGTTTTGGTAGTGCCTATAAGATGTGTTAATCATGCATTTTTTTGTTGCTCGATTGTTATTATTTAATTTAGGTATCACTTTAAAATAGAATGTGATAATTGTGCATTTTCTTTATTTATATGTTGTTATTATCTAATCTGGGTATTTGAACATTATATTGATTTGCTACTTTTCAAGCCATTGAATGATTAAAAAATGATAGTAGTGCATTTAGGGACCGGTTATCCCTAGTCCACTACTGATTTTTATTTCTTAGAAATTCTCATTTATTTGAGAGTAATTATTAAAATGCACAAGTGATATCAAATCCCAGGTTAAGAGTGTCTTTAGACACGAATTATCTCTTATATTGTACAAGGTTCAATTATACAGGTACAAAATGTAGTACTAAACTGTGCTTATGCTTGTCAATTCCATTTTTTCTTAAAAACATGTTTAGCCAACACATCTTCTAGCCTTTTACCTAAAAACGCTTTTAGCAAAAACGTTTTTAAGCATCTTTCATAAGACGTGTTCATTAAACATGTTTTCCTTATAAATCCCAAAATTCAGGACTTCATGTGCAGTAGCACTTAGGCAGTAGCACACTAGCTCATGCCTCGCTGGGATATTGGATCATTACTATATAAAAAAATGTGTTTAGCAAACACATTTTTTCATTTAGGAAAATGTGTTTAGCAAACACGCTTTTTACTTGATATGAATAAAAAGCGGACAGTGGCCTCCCAGCCACTCACATCTCAAATTATTTGAAGACCAAGAGCTACATAGTTGAAACTCTTTTTAGCACAAGTGAGCATCAAAATCTCCACATTTCCACTTAGAATCTCAGATTATTTAAAGATAGGGAGCTACGTAGCTGAAACTCTTCTCTACACAAGTGAGCATCAAAATGTCCGCATTTCCACTTTCTAAGAGGTTCATACTCATTGTAGGTCAGGTAAGACATAGATTTGTTTATCTATTCCATAATTTGTAGTTAGAATTCAATGAGAATGATCAACAAGGGTTAGTATGAACAGTAACATATAGTTAAAGAAACTGTTATCCTTAGGTGTATTTAACGGATTGGTATTGTATGTGTTTGTTCGATGCATGTTCTGTGGGAAAATGAGAATGATAACTTAGGGTATTAGAAAAGATTAGCATAGTTAACATCATGATTATGTAGTGATTAGTATGTGTTAATTGATTTGGGATTTTTATTATAGATCAAAGATGGGAATTGTAAGACTTATGTTTTACTGGGGGCAAATTCATTACAGACACGGAGAAAGGAGTATGTTATAATACTAAACTGCAGGGACTTTACAATGTCAACCTAAAAACCACACATGCGCAGTTGGAAGCAATGATTGTGCAAAGGTGGTTCTTTATGGTGGAAATTATCGCCTAGCATTCAAATGCATGTATCCTTATAGGCAGGTTCATTCGATTACTAAATACAAGACCATGCCGATAATTGATGATGACACGTTGGACACAATATTAGGGTTGACTGAGGGTTCCCCCGAGAACTATTTGAAATTTTATGTAGGCACTGAAAGCACTATGGTGGACCTGTAATCTTTTATGCATGGGACTGGCCCATTCATGTAGCTATTAACGCAGACAGGGGATGCAGCAAGTTCAGAATTTGGAAGACTTGGGATGATATAATCTAATTTCATACATAGAACTGGATATATCATATCCCTTGAAATGTCGAACGTTAATGTTTACCAGTGTTGTGTGTCCGATAGCAAGAGTGGCAAATAGTGGGCAGTCATCATCATTCATGGACACTAATCGACCTTTGAGTCCAACTGTTGGTCAAGATGCAACAACGCCTGTAATGGAGAAATTTGTAAGGTACATAGAAATTTGTAAGGTACACAGAGTTGATGGACAACTATGAATTGAACGTCGACAACAGAGGTTGTCAAACTTAGATGAAGACTTGAAAACTTTGCTAATGTGCACCAAGTTGATGCTGATGCTGAGGATGACAAAGAGGAATATGGGAACGTTGGAGAAGGGGGGAAGTGTTGAGACCGAGGCGGCTAGTACTTTTGAGTCAACTACTGTGCAAGTGAAAGTAGTTGACATCCCATTCTTTCAAAATATAGAGATGGGAAATGACAGATTCATTGCTTCATGCAATTTTTACTCTCGTGGTAGGGTTTGGAATCCAAAAATGGCTGAGTTGTAGAAGGTTATGTTATTTAAAGATAAGAATGAACTTCAAACTGTTGTGAAGCTACATCACATTAAGAACAACCGACAATTTGAAGTCGTGAATTCAAGGAAAGCAAGTTAGGTATGCAAATGTAAAAATGAATGTTGTTGGCGACTTCGTGGGGGCAAGAAGAGTAATCACGGGTATTTTTAGATAACTCAATATGTTGGTGATCGTCATTGTTTGTACGAGAGGATGAATAGGAATTATTGTAACCTAGACTCCCGATTTATTGCTACATCTATCACAACTGACGTTATGGTAAGATTAATAACTTAGCATTTTATTTATGTTATTCTTTATACTAAATCTCTTCAACAATTTACAATTTTAATTCTGTTTTGCAAAAAGATTCAAAAATACCCCTCGCTACTATAATGACAATTGTTAACTCTATCCATAAGTACTAGATTTCCTACAAAAAGGCATAGCTGGCAAGAACGAAAGCGGTGGAGATGATGTTTGGGAATTGGGATGAGTCCTATAGTAAGTTGCCCAAATATGTAAATGCATTGCAAACATATAATCCTAGCACTGTCGTGGAATGGAACTTACTCTACCCATCGAACGCCAACGTGGTGGCGTTGGATTATGAGTTCTAGGCATTCAAGCCGTCCATTGATGGCCTCAGACAGTGCCCACCTCTCATATGCATAGATGGTACCCATTTTATGGCAAGTACACTGGGAATATGCTTATCACAATAGGAGTTACTACAGATATGAAGATGTTTCCATTGGCCTTCTCTGTTGTGGATGAGGAGAATACTGAGAGGGCGTTACTTTGATCTCTGATTGTCACGGTGCCATAAGAAAAAGCAATTGCTCAGTACTGGGAAGAATCCAACAATTAGACTAGTAGTGTATGACAGGTATTGTATCCGGCACTTACAAAGTATCTTTAACAAGCAAATCAAGAACTAGGCACTTAAATTGTTGGTCGTTGCCACGGAACATCAAGTGCAGAAGTTTAACAGTAAGATGGAGGAGATTAAAAGTTTAATGGAGCAAAATTTCAATTGGTTGCACCATATAAACTCTGTAAAATGAACTCTTGCCTATGATGGTGGCCATCGTTGAGTGGTGACGACGACTAATCATGCCGAGGCTTGTAATTGTATATTGAAAGGAGCTCAGAATATGCCCATCACTGCTTGTATGGAAATAACTTTCCATCGACTGATTAAGTATTTAGATAGGAAGCATAATGATGTTGACAACGACTATAGGAATAATAAAATATATCCGAGTGAGATTCTAGAAAAGATCCTCCACAACCAAGCGATGGCGAATACACATTCGTTGGTACCATTTGACAAGAAAGTTCTAGTTTCATGATATTGTTGGATACATATAGAGTTATAATGGTAGAATTTATATGTCGATTGTCTTCAACTAACAAAAGTCGAGGGTGCTCGAAGTAATGACGGGAGTTCACTAAGGAAGATATCAAAATCGCCATATAGTTAAGATACATAATAGAATGTGTGACTGTGATAAATATGAAATTTACCACTACCCTTACTCGCCCATGCCTACTGTTACTGTTGAGATGGGTGTAGTTCCCTTTGTCCTAGTTGCACCTAAGTATTCACTATCAATATACTTACAAGCCTGACAAACAAAGTTACAACTAATGCCACACGAAGATTATTGAGCAGAGTTAAACTTCATGTTGGTCTTCACAAACTCCAACCGTTTAAGGCCCGCAAAGCCAAGCCATCTACAGAATAGCCGAATCCATAATGAGATAAAAATGTCAAGACAACGAATAACAAATTATTGTGGCATTTGTTAGCAAACAGGGCATGACAGAAGGACATGCCTCAACAAGCCACGATAGGTTGATATGGACATGACATATCACCGATTGTGCTTCGACAATGTAATATTATGTACTTACTAAATGTAATATTATCAAATTCTATAATATTTTCGGTAGATTGAAAAATGTGACTAGTTTTGGTATAGTAATGTATTGAAATTTGAAACATATGAATATTCCAGTAAGGTTGACGTTAACGTAACTCTTCATCTAAGTAGGTGGGAGCCACAAACTATCATCAATTAGATTAGACGGGTCACTAATGTACATGACTAGTCAACCATCCTGATATTGATGTATTGATGTGACTAGTCAATAAGGTGCACGACAATTGGTGTGACCATTCAATGACAATCATCAGATTTACAATCCACGTGATAACGCTACGAATACGTTCTTGGGTCACTCCCTCATAATGTCTCCTATAAATAGTAACCATTGTGATTGAGATACACCTCTAGCCAATCCAACATATATGAACATGTCATTGAGATATACATTGCGCGACCTCTTCGTTGCTATGGGTCGTAGCTGGGTTGGTGATGATAACTTTATGTATTCTCTAGATCCTAACTTCCACTATAGTACAAACAGTGTACGCACCATGAGAGACGAGTTGCATTATCAGATTAAGAAATCATAGGTCCTAGTGTATATCTTACAAGCAGCTGGTGTTTGAATTCCACAACAACTGGAGAAGAACATGGCCGTCGATACTAGTCAACAGTTACAAATGGCTTTGCATCATTTTCGCAAAGAAGTTAAATGCATGCAATGCGATTACATAAGTTTAATTGTGAACAGACATCAAGGGAGCAGGCAGGAGAAGGATCAGTGTACAACAATCATTGTTCCACAATTGGAGTGTGAATGCTACCTACCAATCGAATATTAAAATGTCGGATGATAATGGAAGCACGTGATTGGTTTGAAGTTAAAGTATGATATACAGGTGTATCGTAGTATGAGATAGTTCAAAAGTTTAGTTGATGTATCAACGGGATGTTTCTGTTGGAGCATTGAAGTGGAGCATTGAAGTATGCGTTGTAGTATGTGTCGTACTCGTAATTCAAATGATGTATTAATATGATATGTATGTGTTGATCACCAAAATTGTGTTTATGTTGTTGCTCATGTGTGTTACATTCATTTCAAATTTAAACTTAAAGGTGTTATTAATACATAAGATAATCGTGTAGTAGCTGCAATAAATGTAGATATAAAATTGCGAGAAAAAATAACCATAGCGAGCAGCTAACTCTGCGAGGTCACCATAATCTATATAGACCTCCATTTTCAATTTTATTTGATGCATTGAAAAGATAAAATTACACTCTTAAACTTTTATGTATAACTCTGAACTGAACAGTAGATGAATTTATTGTCAAACAATCCCGAAGTTAGCTTTTCAAATTTAGTTTGCCCAGAACCTTTGAGCTAATAGAAGAAAACATTTTTACCAAAACACTATAGGTAGAAAACCTAAAAGCATGTTTAGTAGAACCACTTTCATAGATAAAAATTTGAAGCAGTTTTAATAACAACAGTTTCCTCATTAAATTTGAATGCGTTTTTAGTAAAATCATTTTCATGCTTGAATTTTAATACTATACAATATTAGGGAGCGTTAAGAAGAAAGCCTGTTTTGCAAACACACGTCTAAGCAAAATGTGTTTGCTAAAAATGCTTTAGCATAGGTTAAGAATTAAATTTAAAAATTCCTATTTCGTCCATTATGTTTGAAAATAAATATATAATGGTTAAAGAGGCCACCGAATGCTAAAATATAATATGAGAATCTACATTAAGTCACCATCTAACTAACATAGCACATCATTCATAATATCTCGTCTATATCTTACAATTATTCAAAACCATAGGCTTTCTTGAAGAAATATATATCAGCCGATTTCATTGGTCATTTGAATATTCAGGATACAAAGATTCATTAATTTGAAAAGTAATTTGAGATTATTCATTTATGTTTTGATAAACCTCATTTTGCTTTCAGCAATTCATGGAAGAATGAGTGGGGTAAAAACCAATGGCAATGCCAACAAAATCTTGTATCTGCCTCTCAAACCAACAAAAACATATTGACGATCCAAAAGATAGGGATGGATTCTATAAAAGCTTTCCCTTCTCTTCCTCTTCCCTCAAACCAAAGGCAGCCTTTACTTTTTACATCACCTGTATTGTGGACACAAGGTGGAGGGGGGGAGGGACAACTGGAAGCCTCAAAAGAAACATAAATCAGTGAACCATATGAAGCAGAGGAATTTACTGATTTTTCCCAGGAAACAAATGCGTGAATTGACTATGGAATCTCAAACAAAAGGATCATCACTTGAATTTTGCCACAACCATAATAAATCAACTCACCCAGTTTCCTACAATTAGAGGATCTAAGCACGGCCCCGAGAAGTCTTCATAGGGGTACCAAAAAATTAAAAAAAAAAGATATCAGGGCAGAAAAATTCCAAAGCTATACAAGTGATGTTTCAGGCCCTGTTTTGTCTTTTCGATGTACAATTGTGAAAGTGCCACTACGAATTTTTCTGGTTTGTACCATGAAACTTTCTCCCGGAATCAACAGCCTCCCTGCAAAGATTGTAAATAGAGAGCACAGTAAGCACCACAAGGCCAAAAGAAAGTAAGTTAACGAGATATAGTCAAGGTTGAGGGGCGAGATTATACTAATGCAAACTAGAAAGAAGCATGGTTCGTCACAACCTGAAAGCAGTTACAAGCTCCATATTTTCAGGGTCAAGCTTCACACCCTCGTAGAAAGAATTGGCGGCCTCATCAAACTTCTGCAATAGAATGGGTGAGAAAACAATTAGGTTTTTCCTTATTTAAACCTTAAATTGAATCAGCAACATTTAGAAGAATGAGAGCTTACCTGTAATAAACGTAAAGCCGCACCTTCACGGTAGCAAGCCTTGGCCCAATCCGGTCTTAGTGTTCTGCAGGCTTTTGCATCAGTCAAGGCATGCTCAGCTTGACCCAAACGAATCCAACAAAGACTTCTATTCGAAAGCAAAGTAGCATCACTGGGATCAAAATCAATTGCCTGTAAATCCATCAGTATAGAACAACTTAGTCACACTCAATAGAACACCAAAAGCATTAGTAACGGGTTGCATATAGGCAATAAATCGCAAATCCATTGGTAGGCAGGTATAACCGTCCCATCACATCCATCAAATAATTGGATCCACAGAACAAACTGACAGTTCTCACTAGTTTCCTGTATTTCGGAACTTTCTGTTAAATTTAATGCCTTGGTTTTGTTGTTGGTTTTATAAATCTTCATGTCCTTTTTAGTCTTTTGTCGTGCTTTACAAGGGTTAGATGAAAGCCATGTGGATGGTTGAGATTTAGATCTGGATGTTCTTGTCTTGTTTTGGAGAGCCCATTTTTTGGTAGCAGAATTCCAAGAGGCAGTGAGCAGCCCCCTGCTTTGCATGCTGTGTCTGCAGCCCCTGTTTCATTGCTGTCTGTTTCCATTTGCATTTTCCTTTTGATTCCTATCCCCTTTTCCTCATCTTCCCAACAGCAGGGTGGTAATCAAAAGCTAACATTGTGGCACCAGAGCTTGGTGGGTCAAGCATAAGCTGAGACTTAAGAGTTCGGATTTGAGATGGGAAAATGAACCCCGGTGAAGGCAAAGGCAATGGCCAGTTCTGGCAACCAAAATGTGGAGGCAAATCAACCTTCATTTCCTGTTTTTGATTGTGAGAACTATGATTTTTGGTGTGTAAAGATGAAAAGTCTACTTATTTTGGAAGATCTTTGGAAATTGTAGATAGATTTAGAATACAACTTTTCCAAGAATTATCAATGAGACAAGGCAAATGATGCTTGGCGTATTCTTCAAGAGGAGAATAGAGGCAATTAAAAGATAAAATCCATCAAACTTCGGTCATCGAGAAGAGATTTTGAAAATATAAAAATGAAGAAAATAGAGTTGTTGAACGATTATTTTTCTAGAGTCATAGAAGTTGTAAATCAAATGAACACCTATAGGGAGAACATTACCAATCAAAGAATTGTTGAGAAGATTTTACTTAGTTTGCTGAAGAAATATAAACCTATTGTTGCCGTTCTTGAAAATACTAAAGATCTTGCCCCTTTGAGTGTTGAGGAATTGATGAATTCAATTAAAACATTTGAGAAAAGGTTGAATAGGGAATCCGGAAAGTCTATTGGAGGTGCCTTTCAATCTATACCCAATATTAGAACTTCCAAAACCTAAGGAAAAGAAGTTTCAAATAATGATCGATATAAAAGGGAATCTTCTAGACGTGGAAAAAAAAAAAAGAGGAGGTAGAAACTGAAGAGGTAGGGGAAGAAATAGTTTTCAAAGAAGAGTAAATGAAGAGTCCACTTAACAAAAATGTGAAACTCACAAACGAAGTAGTTATGTTGATAAAGATGATTAGTTTTGGAAAAAACCGTAATCTTACAATTGCAACAAATTTGGGGATGTCAAAAAGAATTTTCAATTCAACAACAATCAATAAACGAACTATTCTGAAGAGCAAGAATGTTGTGGGAATTTGTTTTATGCTTCACTCGGTATCGAAACAAAAGAACAATGTATAGTTTTTTAATTGTGGATGTAGTAATAGTTGAAAAGTAGAAAATAGATTTAGAGTTTGAAGAAGAGAGAAGGAGAGATAGAAAGAAAGAAAGGAGATGAAAAGAAAGAGTTTAGTGAGGTTAACCAGCCTCCTTCACCCACACATCATTTACATATTATTAGGTCAAAGATAAGTACAAGAATCCTATTAAGGAAATAAAGTATAAATAGAAAAGAAGCAACTTTCAGCACTCCCCCTCAAGTTGGAGCATAAATATCAAACAAGCCCAACTTGATAAACATGCGATGAAAAGTAGAACGCGGCAACGGCTTCATAAAAATATCACCCAATTGGTCTTCTAAACGAATAAAATGTGTGGTAATCTGTTTATGCAACAACAAATTCCGAATAAAGTGACAATCAACTTCAAAATAGCGGCCTAATTATCTATGTGCTTAGTGCACTCATAGAACACTGGACTATTAGCAATAAAAATAGCGGCCTAATTGTCACAAAACATTCACATAAGAAGTGGTGTAGAAACGCCAAAATCCCGAAGAAGGAAGCGAACCCACAACATTTCAGAGGCGGTATAAGCCATTGCTCGATATTCGGCCTCAACACTGGAATGAGCCACCACACTTTTTTTCTTACTGCGCCAAGTAACCAAATTACCACCAACTAGAGTACAATAGCCAGACATAGATTGCCGATCAGATCGGCTACCGGCTCCATTAGCATCTCTAAACCCGGTTACAGTTAAAGAATCAAATAGTTGATAAAGTAAGCCATGGCCTGGGGCACACTTTAAATAGCGTAAAATATGACAAACAACCTCATAATGTGACTACCGAGGAGCATACATAAACTGGCTCATTACACCAACTGCAAAGGTAATGTCTGGGGGAGTAACAGTGAGATAGATTAACTTGCCAACAAAGCGTCAATATCGACCAAAATCATCAAAAATATTGCCCCTGTTCAGCAGCAAGTTTAACAGAAGAATCCATGAGAGTATCAGCAAGCCGAGCACCAAGAAGACCAGTTTCAGAAAGAAGATCAAGCACATATTTTTGTTAAGAAAGAAAAATGCCCTTAGAAGAATGAGCAATCTCAATCCCAAGAAAATAATGAAGAGTACCCAAGTCCTTCGTATGAAATTGTGTAGCCAGGTGGGTTTTTAGATTAAGAATGCCAGCAGCATCATCACCCGAAAGAAGAATATCAACAACATATACAATCAACACAATAGTGCCTCTTGAAGAGTGACGAATAAAGACAGAGTGATCAGATGTAGAACGTTAGAAACCATAGGTAAGTACAACGGAACTAAACCGATCAAACCAGGCACGAGGAGATTGTTTTAAACCATAAAGTGCCTTACGCAAACATCATACAAGATGAGCACTACAAGCAACACTACAGCCAGGCGGTTGGTCCATATATACCTCTTCCTGAAGGTCACCACGAAGAAAGACATTTTAATATCAAGTTGATAAAAGGCCCAATAACGACTAACCGCAACAGAGAGTAGAATACGAACGGAGTTAAGACGAGCCACGGGAGAAAAAGTTTCTAAGTAATCAACACCAAAGGTCTGAGTGTACCCTTTAGCAACCAACCGAGCCCTAAGGCGCTCAATAGACTCATCGGGAAGGTATTTCACGGTGTATACCTAGCAACAACCCACAGTTTGCTTCCTCGGTAGAAGGGAAGTAAGTTCCCAAGTGTGATTTTGATGAAGAGCTCTCATTTCTTCATCTATAACAGTTTTCCATCCAGACATTGACATGACTTGTTTATAGGAGGAAAGAATAGAAATAAACGACAAGGTAAAAGCAAAAGAGTAAAGAGAGGGAGAGAAACGATCATAGGACAAAAAACTAGCAATAGGGTGTTGAGTACAGGCACGCTTACCACGACGCAAGACAATAGGCAAATCAGAAGAGACAGATGGAGGGGGTGAGGATGCAGGAGCCTCAACCAAATATGATGACAAATCCAGGCCATAAGGGACAACCTGTCGAGCACTAGATCACTAATACACCTGCAAATGAGGAGGAGGTAAAGAGGAATGAGAGGGTAGAGAAACAGGTAAAGGTAGAATAGGAGAAGAACGAGACTTCCCCTCAAAACAACATATGAGATCAGATGACAATGGGAGACTGGAGGAAGGAAAAAAAGGTGTGGATTCGAAGAATGTGACATCAGCACTAACAAAACACCGGCGGGTCTTGGGGTAATAACAACGATAACCTTTCTGAGTACGAGAGTAACCAAGAAAAACACACTTTCGAGCCCGAAGAGACAACTTATCACGACCAGGATCAAGAACATGGACAAAAGCAGTACAACCAAAAACTCGAGGAGTGAGGAAAGGGCGAGGAGGTCGAATATAACAAGGAAAAAAAAGACTGGCCATTGAGGACAGTAGAAGGCATGCGATTAATAAGAAAGCAAGCAGTAAGAATAGCATCCCCCCAAAAC
>JAULJZ010002070.1:0-17145 GCA_032270985.1 Heliamphora pulchella
GTGGCCAAATCTATTACTTTTGCCGATGCAATGTATTAGCGACGCACAACTGTGTCGCCAAATCTATTACTTTTGCCAATGCATGGGTACGCGTTGGCAAAACCTTTTCTCGACACACTTTTGCCGACGGATTGGCGATGCACTGTTTTTCGTTGCCAAAAACTTTTACCGACCCAATTAGGCTTTTGCCGACAGCTTTGCTTGTGCCGCTGAAAGTGCATTTTGTTGTAGTGAGAGCCTATGCATTAAATTCATTTATTACATATTAATTGAATTCTATCAAACAAAACCCATATTAAATATGATAATTATTTTAAAATAGAATAGGAAATTTAGAGATTTAACAAAGTTAAACCGCATAGTTATATTTATATTTGCAACATAAATTACTTAAAGATTACAAAATTAATTCTAACTTTTTCTGAATATTTATATAACTTGCATATCAAATAATATTAGAAATTAAATTATATTGAAGAGATACACATATTAAATTTTAAGAGTTAATTGATGAAAATAATCAAGTTTATTTGGTATTCTTTCTAACACAATACACAATATTCATATGAAACAGTTTGAATTTTCATTTTTTTTTCAAAGAGATAAGCATGTTAAATTTGCCAAGCTAAATTTATTTCTTCAATTGCAATAACTCAAAATAACTTATCGAATTGATTCTAAATATTCCTATTCATATGTATAGTATGCAAATGAGGAGTTTCAAAAAATGAATGACATTGTTGAAATAAAAATTAAATAAGAAACTAAAAAAAAAACTTATTAAAAATTAGAAATAACATTTATGTATGCTTAAACTAGTGAAGTATTATTGTTACTTGTATATAAGTATTTCTGAATAAGCATTTAAGTATATATTTTATTACATATGTGCATGCACGGTTATTTTCGTTTTTGGGTTAATTACTCCAGTGTCTTATTTTTGTGAATTATTTTAAAACAAATTACATGTAGTAAACTGTTATCTTATGAGGTTCTGTTTTAAATATTTACTACTTTTTTGGACATTTATACTCTTAAAATATTATTATAAAAATTGAATACATTTATAACTAGTGCATATTTAAGAATATGTTTTTATTTTCTTATAATGATTTAAATATGGATACTTCTATATTTTTTTACAATTCATATGCCATGATATTTTATACACAGTCATGAATGATCTATTTGCATTTTCAATTTATGATAATCATATTCCTAAATAAGTAGTTTGCTATTGTAAATCACATTCAACTGAAACCATATGTATTACACAAAAAAGTATATATTAACATATTAACATATTATCATGTCAACATATTCTCATGTTAGCATATTATGCACTCTTCACTTTCTCGTATGCAAATACAGTGTTCACAGTTTCTATAAATAAATTCTTATTTCGAATAACAACGTTATCATTTTCTACAACTAACTTTATTATTTGAAATGAGAGTTTATTTACAGAAAATGAGAACACTGCATTTGCTTACGAAATAATGAGAGGTGTGTAATATGTTATAATATGAGAATATGTTGATATGCTAATATACTAACATATTAATATGCTTTTTTGTGTAATGCATATGATTTCGGTTGAGCCTGGTTCACAATATCAAATCATTTATTTAGGAATATAATTACTGATGGTACCTTGATAATGAGCACCCTTTGGTCTGTACCGTCAATCTTCTCAGAGTTGAGCCTGCAACATTAGTAGCCAAAAACTAACACCGGTGGGGTGTTGGATGAACCCCCTTCGATGCCTAAGTTAGCCTTTATCTCTATCATTAATTGAAGGTAAAAAGGGTTATTATTCATGCCTGTATCGAGATTGCCTCTACTCATATATAGGAGTTTCTTCGTGAGATATGATCATGAAGAATCCCACGATTCTCGGCTCAATTCTCTCGTGTAACTGATGGGACCGTAAAACGAGGGAGTGGGTCCATGAACATGCGGAGAGGATTGTGGGCAAA
The DNA here is from genome assembly GCA_032270985.1 of Heliamphora pulchella. Lineage (NCBI taxonomy): Eukaryota > Viridiplantae > Streptophyta > Magnoliopsida > Ericales > Sarraceniaceae > Heliamphora > Heliamphora pulchella. Next base: position 1,980 of record JAULJZ010002070.1, read on the forward strand.
CGGGTGAGGGCTCGATTGTTCTGCCTCAATCGGTACGTCCGACCGACCTGGTCCGACTACACCCGCCCATCTTAGTTCGACCGACCCTTGGCCGGGGCCGATTAGCCTGGAATGGCTGACATCATTATCAGTAGTCCCCCATTCCCAAGGGGGCGCAGAGCGCGAGTCCTTAGGAATGACCTTCGGCCCAAATGTCATAGGCACTAATTCTGGCAGCGCCGCGTTGATCAAAGCACCGTGGCCTTAAATTCGAGGTCTTTTCCAACGCTCTTTAGGAGTTACGTGGGACACCTGGCTTCATCCTGGCTATCTCTTCTTCGCATGTTCAACGGTTCTCATCACGCGTCCCTTGGATTGCCTGCCTTTGTTTCTTGTCGAGATTTCACCAAGATTGCCATCACTGTACTACCTTGTTACTTGCTTCGAAATAAAGTTTCTCATTCACTTCGAGGTTCGTGTTCTTGAGGTTCTGACTCTTCTCCTTTAGTAAGTTCTCTTCTCCTCTTCTTTTTCTTTTACTTGAGCAACGCTGGCTGCCCCTGAACATCCTTTCTCTACTCCTTCTCCTTCATATTTTTTGCGTCGTGTCTCATATCTCATACAGTTCTAAAAGCACCTTCCTTCGACGTCCCTCTTTGTCGCAAACACTCCTCACTTTGAGGAGTTGCTCTCTAAGACCTTCACTTTCGCTAAGTATCTGCTCCCTATAATTAGGATGGGCACTGAGGGCTTTCCTCAGGAAGTTGGGTCTGCCTCTGACTTGGAGGATACGCATTATCTTTCTCTTTCTTCTAACAAAAATGGTGGAGGGCAGACCTCCCACGCCGGGACTGTACATCTGGCCAGTTCTTCTAAAAGCTTGGCCGCCGAGTCTATAGCTTATACCACTAGGATTGCCGACCTTGAGCGCATTCGCACAAAATTCCACATTCCCCACTCCGTTCACCTTAGGAAACCTGGTTCCAAGGAGAGAGCATGCTCTTTCACCGCAAGAGAGGTGTGCTTGTACGAGCATGCCATCTCAGCCGAGCTGCGTCTCCCTTTCCCTCGGATAATTTGAGAACTTTTGGCTTTTCTGGATCTGTCCCCAGGTCAACTTCTCCCGAATGCATGGCGTATCCTCCTTAGTTGCATGATTTTATGGGAAGAGTCTAGCGGGGGAGAAAATCACATGTCCGTGGAGGAATTCCTCTAATGTTACCGCCCTAAGGAGAAACAGCCGGGGTGGTACTTTTTCCAGTCTCGGTTTGAGGACCAAGCACTCATCCAGGGTTGCCTTTCCTCCAACAAACACTAGAAGGGGAAAATTTTCTTCATTTTTGGTGAGTGATGGGAATTCCAAGACTGGGAGGAGTTAGGTCCCAACACCCCTCGTGTTCAAAGAGTGTGGGGAGATCCCTATTCGGGCGATATTTCCATAAAGCCCCAGCTTACACTCGAGGCGAAGAGCCGAGTAGATGCCACCCAGGGCTTTGATGGTCGGTCTTATAGCAATTTGGTGACCGAAGAGAAGCTGAGTGCCTATCTACTGAGCTCTCTTGTCTCACGTGAGCTTTCGGTACCCTACTCTTTATTTTAGCTCCCTTTTCTTGCATATGTGATGTCTGTTCAACTTACATTTCTGCACTTTTCCTTTTTCCAGGAATGTCGAAAAAGGTGGACAAGGCGCTTATAGCGAAGATTCGTGCCCGGACAACATTCGAGCCCGAGACTTTGTCAAAGAAGCCTTGATTTTTTGTAAAGGACAAGAAGGCACGACCCCTTTCACTCCAGGATTCACCCCTTTCCTTTGAAAAAATTGTAGTAGACCTCGAAGCTTTTGGCATGGAGACTGAGTAGAGAAGCAAGCCTGAGGACTCTGTGGCTCGACCCAAGGAGACTGCGACCCACTCATCCCCTATTTCTATCGTTCCAGTAACTTCTATCCCCTTGCCCTCCCCTTCTCAGTCAGATATTTATTGGCGATGAAGTCGATTCCCTATCGTCAACGGCTACAAGCCAAATAGCTCGAGACCTGCTCTTGACCTTACTCGGGTTAAACTTTACTTTCCTACTCTTTCTTTATGCCTGATATTCTTTCCTTATATTACTTGTACTCATGTATTTCCCTGTTTGTAGGTATGCGTCCGCTCGGTTCACTTGTCCCAGCACTGCTATCAGCGCGAGCAAAATCTTTGCTCAGGGATCAATTTAACCACATCACTGAAGGAGGAGCGATCAAAGCTGAATGAGGAAATTGCTTTCCTTATGGGCACGCTGGCTGAGAAGAATAAGGCTCTTGCTGAGAAGGACGAGAAGTTGAGCAAGGCAAAGGAAAAGTCTGAGCTGGCTGAGAAGAGAGTGGCAGACTTGGAGGCACAGGTGGTTGCAGCCAAGAGGCTGGAGGGATCAAATAGGGAGAGGATCCTAGCGTTGACGGCTAAGCTTGGTGCTACTCAAGGGGTTGCTGTGGAGAAGTTCAAGGCATCTAAGGAAAATGCGGCTGAGCTGGCCGAGTACTACCTCAACGGGTTTGAAAGAATGAGGACCCGAGCAGCATCAGCTTTCAAAATATCGACTTGTCCTCATTCCAGCCCGAAGACGACGAAGATCCTGCAAACTCCCCTCCTTAAAGATTTCTTTTCCTATTAGTGAAACATTTTAATTTTCATTGGGTCGTGTTTTGGCAATCAAACACTTTATTCTCCACTCTTAGCAAGTTAACATTATCTTTGGGCCATGTTTTGGCAAAACACCTTAACACTTCAATTTTTCTGGTTGGGCTGTTGGCCAAATTTTGAGCCATTTATTTGTACATCTCTTTGGTTTTTATCTTTGCTTACTAGTCTTTCCCTGTATGCTATACTTTTTGCCTAGTTTTAAATCTTCCTGATAACTTTAAAAAATTAGTCAATAGCATATAATCCCTGGCCGACCGAGTTATCAGGGAGATTAGGCAGCTAGGAGATTTTCCAAGGCTGTGGTCGAACTCTTATTAGTCCGGACCATCCTGGGTCGACCGAGTTGTCAAGCAGCTGGGAGATTTTCCAAAGCCTTGGTCGGACTCTTGTTAGTCCAGACCATCCTGGGCAAACCGAGCTGTCAAGCAGCTGGGAGATTTTCCAAAGCCTTGGTCGGACTCTTGTTAGTCCGGACCATCCTCGGAAAATTGTGCTGTCAAGTAGCTGGGAGATTTTCCAAGGTCTTGGTCCGACTCTTATTAGTCCAGACCATCCTGGGCCGACCGAGCTGTCATGTAGCTGAGAGATTTTCTAAGGCCTTGGTCGTCGGACTCTTGTTAGTCCAGACCATCTTGGGCCGACCGAGCTGTCAAGTAGTTGGGAGATTTTCTAAGGCCTTGGTCGTCGTACTCTTGTTAGTCCGGGCCATCCTGGGCCGATCGAGCTGTTAAGTAACTGGGAGATTTTCTAAGGCCTTGGTCATCGGACTCTTGTTAGTCCAGACCATCCTGGGCCGACCGAGCTATCAAGTAGCAGGGAGAATTTCTAAGGCCTTGGTCGTCGGACTCTTGTTAGTCCGGACCATCCTGGGCCAACCGAGCTGTCAAGCAGTTGAGTGATTTTCCATGGCCTTGGTCGGACTCTTGTTAGTCCGAACCATCCTGGGCAGACCGAGCTGTCAAGCATCTAGGAGATTTTTCAAGGCCTTGGTCGTCAGGCTCTTGTCAGTTCGGGCCATCTTGGGCCGACCGAGCTATCAAGCAGCTGAGAGATTTTCCAAAGCCTTGGTCGGACTCTTGTTAGTTCGAACCATCCTGGGCAGACTGAGCTGTCCAGCAGCTGGGAGATTTTCTAAGGCCTTGGTCGGTCGGACTCTTATTAATCCGGACCATCCTGGGCAGACCGAGCTGTTAAGCAACTGGGAGATTTTTCAAGGCCTTGGTCAGACTCTTATTAGTCCGGGCCATCTTGGGTCGACTGAGCTGTCAAGAAGCTAGGAGATTTTCCAAGGCCATGGTCGGACTCTTGTTAGTCCAAACCATCCTGGGTAGACCGAGCTGTCAAGCAGCTAGGAGATTTTCCAAGGCCTCGATCGGACTCTTAGAAGGTTGGGCTGTCGATGTCGCTTGCAGTTTTTTGTGGATGGGTACGCGATGTGCTGTTAAAACTCAGTCTTTATTAATGACGAAGAATGATTACATTATCGGTAATACTTCCTTAAATGCTCTGTGTTCCATAAGTGTGGCAAGATTTTACCTGCCAGATCTTTAAGACAGTATACTCCTGCTAGAACCGTGCGCGCCACTGATAAGGTCCTTTCCAGCTCGGCCCCAACTTTCCCTACTAAGGATCTTTTGTTGCCTTGGTCACCTTTCTCAAAATGAGATCTCCAACGTTGAACGCTCATCCCCTGACCTTCATGTCATAGTGTCTTTTCATCCTTTGCCGATAGGCGGCCACTCTGATAACGGTTTGTTCACGTACCTCGTCCACAAGATCTAAACTATCACGCAGACCTTCTTTATTGTTCCCCTCTTCAAATTGAGTGACTCGTGCACTGGGTAAACCTAGTTCAACTGGTATGACCGTCTCGCTCCTGAAGGCCATCATGAACGGTGCCTCTTCCGTGGCTGTTCGAGTGGTCGTTCGGTAGGCCCACAGGATACTCGACAATTCTTCCACCCATAATCCCTTGGCATGCTCCAGCCTAGTCTTGATCATTTTTACGAGGGTTCGATTGGTCACTTCTATTTGACTGTTGGCTTGGGGGTGAGCGAGCGTAGTGTAGTGTACTCGAATGCCCAATAGCTCACAGAACTCCTTATATTTCTTATTATCGAACTGCCTCCCGTTGTCGCTTACGATAGTGTTGGGAACTCCAAATCTGCATACAATAGACTTCCACATGAAATTTACTGCGTTTGCTTCGGTTATCTTATCTAGCGGCTCAGCCTCCACTCATTTGGTGAAATAATCAACAGCTACAATGGCGAATTTGGTTTGGCCCTTCCCGAGTGGGAATGGTCCAACAAGATCTACCCCCCATTGGGTAAATGGCCATGGAAAAATTATAACGGTCATTTCGATAGGGGGTTATCTCGGCACATTTATGAATCTTTGGCATTTGTTGCACCTCTTCACCAGAGCAAAAGCATCTCATGCCATGGTTAGCTAGTAGTATCCTGCTCTCAGTGCTTTGTGCGCCAATGGCCGCCCCCCGCTGTGATTGCCGCACACGCCTTCATGAATTTTCCTTAGGACATAGTCTCCTTCGTCCTCTGTAAGGCATTTGAGGTATGGGAGTGATAGGCTTCTCTTATAAAGCTGCCCTTCCAAAAGAATATACCGGCTGGCGGTGAGATGCAATTTCCATGTTTCATCTTGATCAGTTGGGTATGCTTCATCCCTGAGGTATGCCATAATTAGGTCCTTTCAAGACATGGATGCTTGGCCTTCCCTTACTTCCAGCAGCTCATACTTCACCCAGCTTAAACTTGACTCAGCGAGGTATTGTAGGAAAGCACCGTGGTTCAGTTCATCCTCTGGGGCTGAGGCAGCCTTGGCCAAGGTATCTACTTGGTGATTTCCTTCTCTCAGCACTTATATGATGGAGACGTGCTCAAAGCCTTCGCTAATTGATTGAGCGGCCTTTTGATAGGCGGCCATTCAGTCTTCCTTGGCTTCAAATTCTCCTTGGATCTGTCCGACCACTAGCTGGGAGTCACTGTGTATCGTTACGCAGGTGGCCCCCACTGCTTGGGCCAGCCTCATTCCAGCAATGACTGCTTCATTTTCAGTCTCGTTGTTGGTAGTTTTAAAGCAAAAATAGAGTGAGCATTCCATCGTGTCGGCTTGAGGAGATATGAGTACGGTACTGGCGCCGCTTGCATCAATGTTGGTCAACCCATCCATATACACATGCCAGACTTGCTTGGCGTCGAAGTTCTCGGGTTGCTTGGACGCAATCGGTGTTGGGAGACCTTTTGCTGCCACACTAGGTGCAATTGTCTCTATTGTCAATTCAGCTAAAAAATTGGTAAGAGCCTGCCCTTTTATGGCTTTTCCGGGCCAATGTCGGATGTCAAATTCTCCCATTTTGAGGGACCATTTTGCCAAACATCCCAAGAGATCTGGCTTCTGCATAATCTATCACAGGGGCTGATCAATTAGCACGACCACTGTATAGGCCTAGAAATGGGGGCGCAATCTCCTTGCCAAAGTGACCAGCGCGAAAGCTAACTTTTCCAATTCAGGGTATCTTGCCTCAGCTCCCCGGTATGCCCTACTTATGTAGTACACCGGCCTCTAAATGCCTTCATGGTCCTCCCGAATCAAAGCAACTCTCACTGCTGATGTGAATACAACAAGGTATAGAAACAGCTCTTCGCATGGGCTGGTTTGGGACAGTAAGGGGGTGAGGATAGGTATCTTTTGAGGTCCTCGAATGCTTTCTCACATTCCTCTGTCCACTCGAATGCCTTCCTCAAGGTTTTAAAAAAGGGAAGGCATCGGTCAGTTGCCTTTGAGATAAATTGACTAAGTACCGCTATTCGGCCAGTCTGCCTCTGTATCTCCTTCGTGTTTAGTGGGGGTGCATCTCTTGAATTACTCTGATCTTCTCTAGATTAGCCTCTATCCCTCTCTGGCTCACCATGAACCCAAGAAATTTTCCTCCAATGACTTCGAAAGCACATTTGGCTAGGTTCAGCCTCATGTCATACTTTTGTACTACCTGAAAAGTTTCTTCTAGGTCGGTCAAGTGGTCTTTGGCCTTCTTGCTCTTGGTTAACATATCATCCATGTAGACCTCCATGTTTCCCCTGAGTTGCTTGCTGAACATGCGATTTACTAGGCATTGGTAAGTGGCTCCCGCATTCTTGAGGCCGAAGGGCATGACATTGTAGTAATAGAGCCCTCGGTCGGTAATGAAGAACGTTTTCTCTTAATCTCCTGTGTACATCTTAATCTGGTTGTATCCTAAGAAGGCATCCATGAAGCTCAGTCGTTCATACCTGGCTGTAGAGTCCACTAACTGATCGATCCTGGGTAAGGTGTAGCCGTCCTTAGGGTAGGCTTTATTTAAGTCAGTGAAATCAACACGCATTCTCCACTTACTAGTGTGCGTCTTCAAGAGCACGACATTTGCTAGCCAGTCTGGGTACTGCATTCCCTTGATGAACCGTACCTCTAACAACTTATTAACTTCTGCCGAGATTGCTTCATTTCGTTCCTTGGCAAAAGTCCTCGGTCTCTGCTTGACTGGTCAGTAAGCCTAGTTGACGTTGAGCCTGTGCTCCATGACTTCTGCCCCTATGCCCGGCATATCTTCATGCGTCTAAGTGAATACCTTCAATTGCTGCCTCAAAAACTGTAGCAGTTATCTCTGTTCTTCTTCAGGTAGGAGGCTGCTGATGAAGATTTGTCTGCTCGGCCGGTCGTTGTCGAGGGGGAGGCTTATAAGCTGCTCCGCTGGCTTGGGTCTTGCTCCCTTGATCTCTTCTCGGGACTCTAGAGTTTCAATGGTCAGTGATTCTTTGTCTTTTGGTCTTCTGAGGAAAGTGGCGTAGCATTCTCTTGCTGTCAACTAATCGCCCTTTAGTTGACCAACCCCAAGCGAGGTGGAGAACTTCATGGTTAGTCTAAATGTAGAAGTGATCACTCTAAATAAATTAAGAGCCGTCCTCCCCAGTATGGCATTGTATGCGAAGGGACAATCAACCACCAAGAATGTGATGTGCCAAGTAGATTGAAATGGACTGGTCCCTATGATTAGGGGCAATTCGATAGCTCCTAAGGGTTGGACTCTTTCTCCAGTGAACCCAACCAGAGGGAACCTTATTGGAATCAGTCGACCTTTATCAATGTTAAGTTGTTCGAATGCTTGCAGGAACAAGATGTCCGTAAAACTCTCGTTGTCTACCAGTATTCTTCGTACCCGGTAGTTGGCTAGTACTATCATGAAAACTAGGCGGTCATCGTGGGGGTGAATTCCTTCCTCATCCTTCTCCAAGAAAGTAATTATCTCCTCTTAGGAGTCCATTCGTGTTCTGACCGAGCAAATGGTAGTGAGGACGTCTATCGAGGCCTCTGCTTTCAACCTTTGGCAGTGGGCTTTTCTCATCGAGCGGGTGTCCCCTCCTCCAGCTAACCCGTCGGATATCACTCGAACTTTGCAGGCTACATCTCGATTTGCTGGAGGCTCTTCTCGTACCTTCTGTGGCTCGTCTTTGCGCGAATGGACGGTCACAAATCAGCGCAGTCGGCCTCTTCAAATTTGCGCCTCAATCTGATCTTTTAAGTCAAAGTAATCTTTCGTGTTGTGCCCATGATCCTTGTGAAACCGGCGGTACTTATCTTGGTTTCTCCGATCTAGCGTTATCCGTAATTTTCTTAGCCACTTGAGGTTAGGATCATCATGTATTTATAGCAGGACCTGGTCAATGGGGGTGTTCAGTGGGGTGTACCTTTCGAACCTACTGGCAGGGAGTCATGTTCTTTTGTTATCTGAGTGGCGGGGGATTCCTCGCTCCTCCTCCCACGGCCTCCGTGGTCAGTCTGTGTCGTTGGATCATTGGCGCTCGGTCTTTTTTTCCTGCTTAGGCCTGGATTTGTCTTTTCGTGCGTTCATTGCGTCCTCTGCATTCATATGTCTTTAAGCTTTGGCTATCAGTTCAGCCATACTTTCCGGCGGCGCCTTAAATAAAGAGAATAAAAACTTGGTGCGTTGCAAACCCCCCATGAATGTGGTTAAGGCTACCTTATCGTTCACGCCGTCCACTTGCAGTGCCTTCTCATTGAATCTGCACACGTAGTCTCTGAGTGATTCCCTACTAGCTTGATTGACATTTAACAGGTAAATGGCCGATCGGTGTTGCCTTTGCCCTCCAATGAAATGGCCAATGAATAGTTTGCTGAGCTGGTTAAAAGTGCTAATGGATCCTGGTTTGAGGCGGCTGAACCAAACGCGGGTTGATCCCTTCAAAGTAGTGGGGAACGGTTGGCACACGATCTCATCTGGGACCGCATGTAAATACATAAAGGCTTTATAGGTTTTCAAGTGATCTAAGGAGTCTTTTGTGCCGTCAAAGGCTTCTATCTGTGACATCTTGAACTTCATGGGCAGTGGTTCAATCATGAGCATCAGGGAAAAATGGAGGTCAGTTCGCTGGATGAGTTCATCCACACCGCCAGCCTTTCGGTCTTTTATGGCTTCCACGACATTATGGAGTTGTTCCCTCATCTGCCTCATTTTGAGTTCAATCGTGGCGATGACCTTAGACCTGATGTTTGGATAAGCTTTCCCCGCACGGTGAGGATCTCTTGCCTCTGGACCCGTTTATCGGCTCTCCACCTCCTCTCAGTCATGGAGATTGTTGATATTACCCCTATTCCCTTGCCCCTGGCCAGGGTAAGCGTCATCCTTGATAAGGTTGGTCTAGCCTAGAACTTCTTGGTGCTGATGGACAGCATTGATGGGGTCGAGGTCAGCGTCGACGGCTCCCGGTGTCCCAGCCGGGATGGGCCGGGGCCCGATCGCGTGATCCTCAAACCGCTGGTGGAAGGCGCGTGTTTGTTGTGCCAACTCCTGGACTAAGTGGGTCAGATTTGCCAATTGTTGATTGACGCATAGGTCAGTGGCACCATTCGCCGTTGGGAGACGCAGACGATTGTTGTCAGAGGTCATGGCTCGTGTTTCGACCATCGGGTGTACCAAGAAAGAGGAAAATAGATTCCCATAAACAGCACCAATTGATGGTACCTCGATAATGAGCACCATCTGGTCTATAACGTCAATCTTCTCAGAGTTGAGCCTACAACATCAGTAACCAAAAACTAACACCGTTGGGGTGTTAACCGAACCCCCTCCGATGCCTAAGTCAGTCTTTAGCTCTATCATTAATTGACGGTAAAAAAAAGGTTATTATTCATACCTGTATTGAGATTACCTCTAGTCATTTATAGGAGTTTCTCGATGAGATTTGATCATGAAGAATCCCACAATTCTCGGCTCAATTCCCTCGTGTAACTGATGGGACAGTAAAACAAAAGAGCAGGTCCTTAAACATGCGGAAAGTATTGGCTAACATCATTATCAATTATCATAAATTGAAAATTATCAATTACCATAAATTGAAAATACAAACAGATTCATGATTGTGTATAACATATCCAGTCATATGAATTATAAGGGAATATAAAAGTATCCATATTCAAATCATTATAAGGGAATAAAAACATATCCTTAAATGTACACTAACTATAAATGTATTCAATTTTCATAATTTGAGGGGCATTTCTGGTACACAGTATGATAATAGGACTTAATAGAATACTTGTTTAAATTTTTGTCCTTATCTCTAAATAAGGACCCAAAATGGGATCCTAGATTAAATCACCATATTTTCTTAATATGAATGAATCGATTTTATGTAATTTATTTATCACATAATATTTAATTTCAGTAAAATACGTTGATCCAACATTGTTACTAATTTTTTTATACTTGGGGTGAGATGCCCGCCGATGGCTTTATACCAGTGGACTCTTCGACGATCAAGTTAGGCAAGGGATTTTAGAGAGAAAGAAAAGCTTGAGAGAGAATTTTGACAGAATTTTGGCTTAGTAAAGAGAGCATACCTTTGTCTTCCAATTTAATGGCTATTTATAGGAAAAAATATATTTGACCGGTCTGTGGAGCCCGACCCTACCCGAGCAAGTCGGGTTTCTCTCTGATCAATGCATAGCTATTAATGATCTGATAGTGTCTTATCAATGCCATCATTGAATATCTCTTCAAGATCTCTCTGTTAATGCCTTTTGTCATGTCTAGATGCCCATCAGTATTCAAGTCTAGCTTCAGGCCTAATTTGTGCTAGGGCTAAGCCACTCCTATTTGACCATTTTACCCCTGAGTTGGCTTATTTATTACTGATCTTTCATCATTGTACCACTTCTCGGTTATGTGTACCGCAGGATATGATCTTCAATGTCGTCAATCTAGCTCGGCCTAGGGATCAAGCATCTTGTTTTGCTCAGCAAGCATCCTTATAATGGTGCTGATCACCATGTCTTCAAGATTTGGGAGCCGAACTCTCGTTGAGCTCGGACCTTACGCCTTGAAGTCTCTAGAGCTCGGATACACCACCGTATATCTCAGCCTATTGCCCAAGCTGACGTGGACATGCCGAGGAACGTCCCGTGCTAATGTGGACTGCTGCGCTGTACGGCCTTCTGTACGGCCTTCTGCATGCGTGCATTGAATGCGCACGGCATTAGCTATAACTTGGGTACAAGAACGTCGCAGGAATGTCGGCCGTCGTTCTCAATCTCAATAAATGTCAATCATTTGTGTTTATGGCGATTGGGGAGCTCGGATCATTGGGCCAGAGCACCATTGTGATCTTTTTGAGAAGCAATCTGAAGGCTGGCATTGCTCAGCAAATCGTATTTTTGCTCGGGCGTATATCCTAGTCCTGTACCTCGGTCTAATTTTGCTCGGGGGAGCATTAACCCCTCATTCAATGCACACGGCCCACACTGCCCTAGGCGCTTGTCTGTTGGCGTTTCGTTTGAAGGGGAGAGGAGAGTATAAAAAAGGGGAACACCTCTCACTCTCCTCTCTTTACAAACTTCAAACTTTCTCAACCTCTAGGCAATTTTTTACGGCGATTTTCGGCGGCTTCATCACCTACTCCGGCAACCTCATTCTGATTGAGAATCCCAGGCTTTGCACTCACAGCTCTTCTAAGGTAAAACTCGAATCTCGTCTGTAATACTTCTCTTCATTTTCTGTTTCTCTTTTGCAGCCTCCACGTCGTCGTGACACGTCCACAGTCCATGGCGGTGCCGTCTCTGCTGACGGTGGTAGTCACCGCAATTGATGGTGGCAGCACCGCTGTGAATGCCCCCTTTCGTAGAAAACTCTAACGACATCGAAACACAATTCGTCTCTTTTTTTTTTTTGGTAAAAGAAATGGGTCGGTTAGCTAGGTATGTCGACTCTCCGGCGGCTTTGGTTGAGCTCCGCCAGGCTAGGTCAATCCCCGCAGACGTTACCATACGCCAGGCGACCGAGCATGAACATTGGACTACAAAAGAGGCCGTAGGCGTTGTTTTCCCTCTTGTGGCCATTTTGGAGTCCAGGCTGGAGTTCCCGCTCCCGAGCATCATTAGGGAGGCTCTGGCGTTCTACCGGTTGTGCCCGACACAGCTCACCCCCAATGTCTTTTCAATCTTGATGGGGGTAGTTCTACTGAATCGGTACATGGGCATCAATATTGGTGTCCGAGAGATTCAGTACTGCTACTCCATAGCAGAGATTGCTCAGGGCATCAACAAATACTATCTCAAGACCAAAGAGGGGCGCCAAATAGTGCTCGAGTTAAAGAACTCCCATAAGGGAGATTTAGAGGACTTCATAGTGGTCGGGGCCAACTGGTAGCTCGGCCCTGGCGTCCACGATCCTCGGGCGAGGCTATGCCCAGTGATTCTGGGCACTCCAAGTAGCCGAGCTCCATCCCGTAGCACTTTTTGTCCTAATTTGTCTCCCTCGAGCATACGAATATGAATTGTTCTAACTGATTTTCCTCTTCTGCTTTGTTCTATTTTACAGCCGTTTACTGTAATACTACCGCTGCTCGGGAGAGAAAAGATAGGAGGGACGGGCGGATCAACCTCGACCATCTAAGGCGCATTCTTGACTGGGACAAGGACGTGAGATCCTTCAAGCATCTGTTCAACGGACTGCCAATCTGCCCGGACGAGTTAGGGATCCGACTGATCCCGGTTGAAGACGAACAAGCGGAGGAGGGCCAGAGCAACAGGGCCTCGACCTCTAGCTCAACCAGCAGGGGTCGTCCATCAAGATCAACTTCCCGTAGCCATTCATCGCACGAGACGCCAGACATGTCGAGGAGGGATCTTCTTGACGTCTTACTCGGGTCAGCCCCACAGGCTCCGAGCGCCCTGCCAGCCCCTTCAGTCTCTGGGGCTCGATCACCAACCCCGACCAAAACTGTCCCCTCGGCTCCTCGGATCCCCCCACCTCCAGCAGTGTAGCCGGCTAAAAAGAGGGGCTCAACACAGCAAATCGCTGATCGCCAGATCAAGCGTCGCATGGAGGAGTCTTCCACCCCCTTCATTCTGAGCAACTCTGGGGGTGGTGCTGAGGTAACAGAGGCAGCCACTCTCTCGTTTTCCCCCACCTACCGTGGCAAAGCTCTCACCATTGACGACTCGGTGCAGGAGAGCCACAACGTAGGTTGGGCACTGGCTGAAAGCCTCTGCTTGCCCAAGGACAAGTCGGAGTACGCGGCTATCCCTAATGCCGCACTGACCAAGAAAGTCACCCAGCACATCATAGTGGTAAGCCATACTCCCGAGATCCAGATACTTCGTAATTTTGGTTCTTTTCCTAATTTCCTTTTGCCGAGCTAATACGTTCTCTCACTGTATAGGGCTTGCAAATGGGCATCGAGGCCTCCGATCGGTGCAAGAGGGTCCAGGAGAGATATGACCTCCTGTACACTAAGGCTGTGAAGAGCAAGGAGGATGTCAAAGTTCTCCAAGTACAAGTAGGAGAGGCGGTGAAGGCAAATGAGGATGCCGAACTCCTAGTATCCCGAGCAAGGGAATTGGCCAAAGAGCACGAGGCGAACCTAGCCTCCGTGCTCACACAGCTCGAGTAAGCCAAAAAGTCAGAAGAGGCCCTCTAGCGTGCATACACCGACCTCCAAGAACTCAACGCCCAGACCGCTCTGGCCAAATTCAACGAGGGCTATGACAAAGCGGGGGATGATTACGCCGCGCAAGTCATGACAATGCAGAACTCGCTCTTCAAGATGGCCTGGGATGCTGCTTTGAAGGCCGCTTCTGTCGCCGAAGACTCCCTCCTACACCAGGAGGTGTCGTGGCTCCAACCGAGCATCCCGTTTCTCGGGAAGCTTGCGCATCTGTTCGATAGGGCCAACCCTCCTGGCCAGGTCTTGGAAGTGCTCCTTGTCTCCGAGGTCTCTATCCCCCCACCACCATCTGAGCAGATACCTCCTCCTACTCCCCCACCAGTTGAGCATGAGATGGACGGGACCAAGCAAGAAGCAGGCTACGAGGAGCTAGATCCACTCTGGCCCGAGACTAGGCATACTGACCTAAATGCTCCGGTGGACCTGACGTTGGAGGAGGAGGATGAAGACCAAGGAGAGGGGGGTGTCCAGGAGGAGCAGCTCGAAGGCAGAGTAGCTGGAGAAGATCAAACTGCGCAGGATTATCATCCCCCAACTGAATGACCCTTTGTAAACCCTTTTTCTTTCAAGTCTACGATGCACTGCCTCGTTCCCTTCTGTGAGGTCGGCTCGCTCTGGCTGTACTGAACAACTTTATATTAATGAAATATTCTTGAATGATTCCTTGTTCAGTTTCAATTTGCTTTGTACTGTTCTTGCGTTGCACCTGCACTTTTCTTTTTTATTTCAATTTATGCAAGTGTATGAAGCTCGGCCTCATGCTACCGGGTGTGGTCGGGCAATCTCTAATCGTATTGAGATTAAACCGAGCTAAGATGGTTAACAACTTCGCAATGTCACCCGAACACTGTTAATTAAGTGAAGCAGTAGTACAACTGAGCAAGTCTTTTTGATCAATCAAAACCTTACGATTTGCTGAGCACGTTCCCTTGTGACCTAGGAATAAGATGTAGAAATCTCAAAATTACCTCGGAGGTACTTTTACTTGGTTTGTTGCACGGCTAACCGAGCTCGGATAGTTATTGCCGAGCAAGTCCTAATGCCTAGCCGGCCTACGGGTATTTGAAGCCCACTGAGATTGAAGGCACATTAGCGTCAGGCTATTCATCTTACAGAAAGTGTATCGAGGTCTGCTTAAGTCTTTTCTGCTCGGCCAACTTATAGATCTTTCTTGCCCGGGCGTGACTTGAAGTCACCGGGACTTTTGTGCCTAGCCGAGCTAGGGCTTTCTTGCCCAGGCGTGACTTGAAGTCACCGACACTTTTGTGCCTAGCCGAGCTTAAGACTTTCTTGCTCAGGCGTGACTTGAAGTCATCGGGACTTTTGTGCCTAGTCGAGCTTTCTCACGGTGTCTTTAATTATGCACAATTGTTGCAAAAATTCTCTTTATTCATTGTCCCGAACAAGAATACATTTAATGCTTTAATAATAAAACTTTCTAAGATTCTGTGCATTCCACGGACTTGGGATCTGCTTTCCTTTCAT
>JAULJZ010002080.1:0-17144 GCA_032270985.1 Heliamphora pulchella
TAGATTGAGCTGAGCTGCGGGTTGAGGAGGATGCCACTTATGAGGAGCGTCCGGTGAAGATTCTTGACACGAAGGAGTAAGTGTTGCGAGGTAGAACCATCGCTTATGTCAAGGTCGTATGGCATCATCACGGGGTTAAGGAAGCGACGTGGGAGCTCAAGTTTGGGATGAGTGCTAGATGCCCAAACCTGTTTACCTCGTGACCTTGTTGTGAATTTCGGGGGCAAAATTCCTTAAGGCGGGGAGAGTTGTGAGATCCGGACCCGTCTCTTTTTGAGACTTATATATATATGATGCGTTTTGCATATATATTTCTCCGATGTATGATTTACTCGTTTTGATGCATGTTTATGTTTATCTGAGCATGCGGGGTAGGTTCCCCGGATTATAGGGAGTTGTTGTGCGAATTTCAAAAATTAAAAAAGAAAGAAGATATTTTTGAGATATTTTGACTATAAATATCTTGTCTGAGATATTTTCATCAAAATATATCCTCCCTCTCTCTCTCACTAGCTTTAAGCTCACCAAACGCTTTGTCTTCTCTCTAACTTCTCGAGGGCCCAGGGCTTGATGTTTGGTAAACCAATTGCTAATCCGTAGTATCGGCATCGTGGTCTACGCATCCATCCGGTCAGAATTTTATTCTGAAAAAGCTCAGATTTTTCACGTAGATCGAGACATCGAGTTTTGAACTCACCGAGGTAGAATCCTAGACTGTATAACTGTTAGAGGGTACTATATGTAATCCTACGTGTTTCTACCATTTTAAAACGCATGAAAAGTGATTTATGTTTCAAATCCAATTTTGGGTTAAAACCGTTTTTCGACGTTCGGTTAGATGAAATCGAAAGAGGAAGTTTCCTTTTGAGGTTTTACGATAGTCCTAAGCTAGGGGATGCTTATGGATATCAAAAACAGGAGTTTGGAGGTTTAATTTGAGGAGGGAAAACTAAAACCATAGCTCAAAAATATAATCTGGGCAAGTTCAGTCGACTAAACCTATGAGTTCAGTCGATTGGATCATCATGTGAGAGGTTCAGTCGACTGGACCTGGGAGGTCAGTCGATTGAAAAGGTTTCTGTTTTGGTTCTCTTTTCCAGTATGTTTTTTAGTCGACTGGAGGGTTAGCCCAGTCGACTGAACCTGGACTGTTTTGGGAAAAATGACGTGTTTTGGTTCAAGCTTTCCCCGTGTGATGTTTACCCAAGGTTTTTATGAAATTCTATGGCTTCAAAGGGGTATCTGAGGTTTTTAAAAGGATGGTTTGAAAACAGAGTCTTGGAAATTTTCAAAATGTGTTGGTTGAAGGTTTGGGCTAGCCCCCGTGGTTGAGTCTCATCTTCTAAAACATTTTGGGTAAAAATATGTTTTTACATCTGTTGTTTGATCTCCATGGTTCATGGATGGGATCCCTTTTATATACATGTGTTGTATATCTGTTAGCGTGTTGGGTTTTATAATGCTATCCATAGATATACTGTGACAATCGGTGTGTGGTTTATAGTTGGGCTTCCATTGCTCCGTGGTGAAAGTCCAAAAACGTGCGCATAGTGGGTTTGCTATGGTCCCTCGGGTTAATCCCCATAAACGTGGTATTGGTTAACTTCGTCCATCGGTCGTGGCAATCCGTAAAGAAGCGATTCGTGATTTGGTTAACTTGGTCCATCGATCATAGAAATCCGTAAAGAAGTAGGTTATCCCTTGAGTGGGTATGTTGTTGTGACATTGTATAAAACTTGTCATTACCTAACAGGCCTTAGGTGGTTCAGAACTAGGGTAATTGGCAGGAGTCTATAGTTATTGCCTGTGTCTTGAGTTGACAGAGTCAGTACATAGGATCTCATTCTATCTTGTCTCCTCGGTTGTGTGTCTGAGTGGAGAATACTATTTTATTACTGCTTTCCCTTAACTGTGCCATGATATCTGTTAGGATAATATGCATAGTTTCAAGGATGGAAAACGTGTGGTTTTTGAGATGGAAAACCTTTTGGGTGCTGTGGCCGAGTTGGCTCCCACCATACGATTGCATGAACTGTATTACAGCTTTATACAGTCTATTTTCTATTGGGCTTCGGCTCGCGATGTGGGATTTTCTGGAAAACATTTTCAGGTGATCATGACGAGATGACCTAGTGCAGAGGTGATGGAAGACTTGCTATAGTTTTTCCTATTTTGTACATGTACTTTTACATGTGATGCCTGTTTCAGAAGATTGGTTTTGTACGCCTTGAGGCGATATACTTATTCAGGTATGAGAATGCATGTTTTCAGTTTATAAGAGCTGAACTGTGGGGCTTTTATCCAAATGTTGTACATTTTGGTTTCTTATGAAAACCTTACTTTCATAAATGGGTGTTTTGGTGGGTTTTCGCGTGACCCGGATGTTTAGGGTGTGACACTCTTAGTCAAAACGAGATTCATGGGAGATATGGAAAGATACAAAACTCTATATCTATATTTTTCTATATTTGATTTGAATTAATTATATACACATACGTAAGAAGGGGAGATGACTTTCATTTTATTTGCCTAATTTCACAAAAGAAAGAATTCACACTTTTATATTTGTATGGGCTTCCTGATTCCTAATATTACTAATTAGGAATCAGAAATATTAGTAAAAAAAAAAAAAGAATTATCCGCAACTTTGAATCTTTCTGCATTAGATCTTATGTCACCAAAGAAAACCCCATTCTTCTGATTTTTACTTTGATTCCTATATACCAATATCTTGTTTATTACAAATAAAATAATTAAGGTTGCAAGGTCATCTTCAACGTATTCGGGACTTCTTGAAACTTTTCGACAAGTTTCTTAAAGGTATTATACTATTTAGATTAATATAGTTCTCAATTTTCATGAAAAACGCATACGTTATTTTTTACGGTCATGGCATTGGTTCAAAAATTTTTTTTTGCTCCAACAATTGCCTACATGCATATTTTCATCATGTGGTGCATCTTGCAACAAAAGAACCTAAACCTACGTTTCTTGTTCATTTCTGATATGTTGCAATCGCATAGCAAGTCAAATTCCTCTCTTCCACATGCTATGTATCCTATCCGAGTTTTTTGCCACTTTGGTGTAGACTTATTAGCTGAGAAGATGATGCCATTCTCTAAATATGATTTATATGGCGATTTTACCTTGAAGAACATGCAAATCTCTTAAGTTGAAGGAGTTTGGATCACTAAGCGTGGTACGCCATCTGTCTCTCGCAATCCATCTGCATCACGTGAATTTTCTCTTATTTGTGTTGACTTTGATTCTCCTGCTCCACCATCCACTAGGATAGACGCTCCTGGTCCTTCTCATGCTCCTCCTCCTCTTACACATGTTCATGCTCCATCTGCTCCACCTGTCACTTCAGCTGCTCATCTTAATGTTAATCTTTCTAAGGTTGTTTACTTGATTAAAGATTTGTCCTCTTTCTTGACCTCTTTTTAAAATAAGGTCAATCAAGACCTATTTGATCGCAATTGAATTGTATCTTCTTTATCTGAAAAAAGTCAAGCACTTGGATAAAACCAACCGTGGCCTTCGGCGTAACGTTGAGAATACAATAGATGCTAGAAGAGCCCTTTGTAAAATAATGGATGACGGCATTGTGTCCATAGTAAATTGCAACAAGACAATCCTACAGCAGGTTAGGAAGGAATATGATCAAGGAATTATCACAATCGTGCATGCCAACTCTCAAAGAAGAGAAAGCTGCACGTTTAAAGTGTGAAGCAGATCTTGCCTTAGCAGCCACTTTTGAAGCCATGGCAGCAGTAGAAGCCAAAGATGAACTAGCCAAATCGTCGAAGGAACGTGCTTCTGAGAGTAAACAGAAAGCAGAAGAGAAGAAAAAATTCAAAAAATTCATGGATGACCAATGATTACCCCTCTTTTGGTGATTCCAAAAGGGGAGAAGGTGAAGTGAAGGGGAGAGGCAGAGAAAGTGAAGTGAAGAAATAACAAAACATTAACAAACATTCTTTCAGTAGTTTTTGATATTGAAGGAGAAGTTGCAATTGTTAAACATACATTTCCTGTTGTTGTTGTGATTAAATGGTTTGGTTGAATGGTTTAAATATTTTTTTATGCTTATGGATGAATACTTGTGTATGATAAATTCCTTTTGATAGCTCATCTATATGTATGACTATTTGGATTTTGAAAAATTACTTTGCACGTAATTATTGTGATGCATAATCTTTAATAAACTCAGAATGCTTCTAAGTTTATATTGAAAATCATCTTAACAATGCATACTACAATGTTGATTTCATCCCTAGCCTTTGTGATTGCATATCTTGTTTAAGGCATATCACTACTACATTAATTGAAACAGATCTCGGTTTTTAACCGCGATCTTATTGAATCGATCTCAATTACAAACCGAGATCTTTTCGAGTGAGAATAAAAATTGGGTACTTATAATTTCGATCACAAACCGATATAAAAATTGTTTTTAATCTCGGTCAAAAATCGAGACAAAAAAATTGTAATCTCAGCCAAAAAGAGAGACAAAAAAATTAAAATCCGAGAAAAAAAGATTTTAATCTCAGTAAAAAACTATCACGCCCCAAACTCTGGATCACGCGAAAAGCCACCGACCATCATCAAACCGTCCCAACACAAAAAGAGATTTAAAACCGAAAAGCCGAAACACGGCTAAAACCTTTGGAAAACGTACTACCGAGGGTTTATCCAATTTGAAAGAGAAGCCAAGAGACTACGGTCACAGTTCACAAGCCAAACCCCTTTTTTAAAAAAAAAAAAAAAAAAGAAATTTGACTTTTTAGGTAAAGAAAATCCTTTCAAAAAGATGTGGAAGCCGTTCTAAAAATTTTTCCGAGTACAAGAGTTTAAATGAAGTATAAACCATTTGAAAAGCATTGCACCCAACATTGAAAAACGAAGTAAGAAACTACGAAAAACAACAACCAACCCAAGGTTCTCTCGAAAGCATTAAACATGCATACATCCATAAGAACTATATACGCATTACAACATGTTATACTCAAACATGAAACATATATAGGAATGTATAAACTACCTAACAAAGACCAAACAACGGGATCTTGTCAACAGCCACCTCCGGGCACCTCAAGGTCACCCACAGGACTACGTCAACCTAAAAAAGTTTTTACAACAAAATCCCACACTGTGAGCCGAAGCCCAATAGAAACAGACTATAAAGCTGTAAAGCAAGCTATGCAATCATAAGCATACGGACTAAACCACAGGAGTCAAAAGGTTTTTTCATTCAAAATCACAAGTTTTTGTCAGGCCAACACGAGCCTCAAAAAGGTTTTCTTTGATAAAACCCCTCATTTCCAACCTTAAAATCATGCATATCATCCTCACAGATATCATGCCACAGTTAAGGGAAAGTAGTAATCAAAAACTTGATTTTGTTCACCTGGATCACTCAACCGGGATCAAAATGTTATTTTCTCACTCGGAACACACAACCGAGTAAAAAGATATAATTGAAATCCTATCATGAGTCTCAAAAATGTTTTGTCTCACAAAATCCCACATTTTAGATCCTTCAAACTATGCATATCATCCTAACAGATATCATGCCACAGTTAAGAAAAAACTGTAAATAAACAGTAAGCTCCACTCAGGCCACTCAGCCGAGGAGAAAGATAAAATGTAATCCTATGTACCGACTCTGCCACACAGACAAAGGTAACAACTATAGACTCATGTCCATTATCCTAGTCCTGAACCACTTAAGGCTTGCTAGATAATGACAAGTTCTTTACGGAGCTACAACAATAAAGCCACTCACGGGGCAACAGACTTCTTTACGGATTTTCACAATCGATGGACGAAGTATAACCAAACCACGTTTACGGGGATTAACCCGAGGGACCGTAGCGAACCCACTCTGCGCACATTTTTGGACTTCCACCACGGAGCAATAGAAGCCTAACTCAAAACCACACAATGTCACGATACATCTATAGAGAACATTTAAAAACCCACCGTAGCTCAACTACGAAAACCTGTAAAGCAGTTTATACAACACATGTATAAAAGAAATCCAATCCATCAACATGGAGATCTAAAACTATTTCCAACAAAACGTTTAAAAGGTGAGACTCAACCTTGCGGGTTAGCTCTAAACCTTTAAAAAGACATTTTTCACCATTTTCACAAAACAACTCGTTTTCAAACCTCATTACGAAAACTACGGATACAATGCATCCAAAACATATATACAACCAAAAAAAAGCGTAAAAACTCCACTTTTACCCAAAACCAAGGTTTACACATGAAAATCACATTTCATGTATTTTCTACACAATGAAAACACATATAATCACATATATCACCCTTATACATCAGTAGGGTCTAGAATCCTGTCTCGGTGAGCCAAAGCTCGACGCCTCAAAAACTAAACCTCAACGAAACTAAATTTTGTCCGGATGAACGCGAAGCCCCTGGCACCAACATCAAGGATCCGTTGTCAGTTTGCTGAAAATCAAGCCCCGGGCCCATCAAAATCGAGAGAGAAGGCAGAGAGAACCGAAACTTAGCTTAGAAGTAATTAATTTTCAAAATATCTCAACTTCTGGATGTTTATAGAACACCAAAATTTCCACTGTCCAGTCGACCGAACCCCCATGTCCAGCCGATTGAACTCAAAATTCTCGGTCTAATTGACTAGGCCAAGCCCTCTAGTCGACCGAACTGCTGGGTAGTGTGTTTTTCTGTGTCAAACTAGTTTTTTAGCTTCAAACCAAGCCAAACAAGCCTCTATCGAACCCGAACAAGCATAAAAGATATACCAAAAACATCACAAAGGTTATGAGATAACTTGAATTCCATTAACACTTAAACATTCCCAAAATAACATGGGTTAGGATCTCACAACTCTCCCCCTCCTAAAGGAATTTTGTTCCCAAAATTCAACACCGAACCTAACCAATCACTGACCCGCAACCATCGACAATCTCTGATACAAACCCAGCAACACCACATAACAGCACAAGTGCCCCAGCAATTGAGATCCCAAACCTGTCGTCACGCGAGGTAACCATGACTTGAAGATTCCATCTCCGCACAAACTGCCCACACATGCAAGTCCCATTGACACAACTGTCATCCATGAGACATTTGTGAAATGTCGAATCAAGATCCAACTCACACCGTACACAAACCACTCCAGCGACAAACGCATCACATGAGACCAATCGACCCTGGTACTTGATCTCAAACACTCTCTACGCCCAAACATAGAGACGACCACCCTTTCGTCCTTACACTACCACAAACTAGCTCAATCACATCTCACAATGTATACCAAGGACTATCTCTGCGAGTCTAAACACATGATGTCGAACCCTGACATCAGTCACTTGAAGTTACATATAGCACGCACAAACTTTACTCAAGTTCTGACGCTCATCAAACCTCCACTAACTTCGATACCACATCATCGCCCTGCTAAGGCTAATCAATGCCATCACGAAGCTGACACAACGTCCATGCATAAGCTACAACACAAACACTCGACTCCAGAGAGAAGCTCACTTACTCACCTTAAATACCAAGAATGAATCTCAGCAAACCTTCATCCTCTATCCGATCTTCCATCACGAACCACAATTCTTACCTACAAAGAACACTACGCGATACACCATTGTCCCGAACAAGGTTCCACACAACTAAAAACCAATCCAACATCACCGCTACGAGGTCACCTGATCTCAACGAGTCACTCGACCAAACACGTCACGCAGACAGAACATCTCATAGGTTTCTAAAACCTATACAAAACCAACCATGTTGCACGGGTAACAGAATGTCACTACACACCACTGCATAGCTCAACGTCTCGCCATCAGATCACTAATACCGAGACAACAGATCAACCTTAAATCAAACATGATTGCTGTCATCCGACATCAAACCCATGAGTTCACAATAGCAAAATATCCAGACCCAAGACGCCAACCAAGACTTGCATATTACACTTAGCAGTTTTCTCACATTTAAAACTCGCACGGCCCCTCCGATCCCAACCAGCAATCGCGTCGGTTCGAATAGGCCACGCCAGCCACGACTTATCAAACATCGAATCCCTTCTGACTCGTACCTTACCATACTCCAGGGATCACATTCCATACAAACAACAGTTATGCCGAAGCACAACACTTACCACAGTCGATAATCACTCCTCGACTTTGAGAACTCTGAATAGCTCAAAACTCCAAACAAGACCCAAATCCAGACTCACGAAAGTCTATCAGAAACTCACCATGTGAATATCACAGCCACACTGTTCCGATAAAATTCCCGCTCTACCATGAGCTAGAAGGTCAACCATACACACAACCCAAAATAAGCCGCATACAACGGTTAACAATCCTCAGCTGATCATTACAAGAGAAACTTGCATCTCAACACCAACTCCCTTGTCAACCAGGACAAGCACAAGCAGTCCTAGTCCACCAACCGAACCTCATAGAGCATATAACTCAAAATAATATAAAATAAGACACACTGACTAGGTTACCATGACCTATCTTGTTTACCACACTCATACGTACTCATTTACGGTCTTCCACTGAGGGATAATACTAACCCCATCATGCGATTCCTTTCGGTTTCCAACTGCAGAGTAATCGGATCCCTGGTCCTACACACAGACACTCTACATCGTAGAAAGCACACAGCCAGGCGTAGCAACTAAACGCACATACTCGTCAACCATCCGTTGAAACCACGGAGAATCGATCTCACCAGCATTCGATCACGGCGATACAAGTTTTCGAGTCACCACTCCAAGGGTCACAACACGGATACCAAATCCACAGAGAGTCTCATAGCACAACTAAAACCTGAATCAATCAAAAACCCAACATCTCCATCTAACAAGGATGAAACAACTGGCACCAGACAATCACCCACAAGAAAACTCTCTCTGTCCAGAGAGAAGAAAAGGGTCAACATAACCTACAACCCAATCTCGGCGTACTCCCAGTACTCATCAACACTTGGCCTCTCAAAAACCTTGTAAACCTTACCTTGAAGCCACATCGACCACTATTGAACAGTTGCCGTACAGTATTCAAACCATCCGCTACACCAAGCTCTCAACTCTTTGGCGTCATTCACACACATACGAATATCATCAATCCGCGCACCTTGTACAACACATCCCATGGGTTTACAAGCTCATCACTAAGTGTGCATGGAGATACACATTAACATTCCGTCGTGTCAAAACATCACTCCACAAGGTTGCACTTACTCACCCAACTCCTGCTAGGCAAATCACAACCACTGCACGGTCTCGAGCCCACTGCCCGCGCAACGCACATAGAAAGCGTACGGTACCATACAAAGGAAACCCAATCCTAAGACCCTTCATCCGGAGTTACCAAGAACTCCCTTAACCATGGAGACACCTTTCACACTTTCGCTCTCAAAGCACACATCGATCACATGCATCGTAACCCACGATTTCTCACATATCGTCTCAAGCTAGCCAAATCACACGGTACAGTACTGAACCTTATTACTCCGCACTTCGTTCCCATGGGCAGATAACATACCCATCTTTGAACCCAATGTTGAACACAAACAACCTCCAGACATATCACACTCAGGATATGCTATCTCAGCACAAGCTAACCACACGTACTCCACATGATTCTCAAACACTATCTCCTGATCACTAGGATAACGATCAAACCATAAACTTGCATTCTCATAGGGATCCTACAGAACTGCTAGTTGTCGCGTGTTAGAATCGTAACCCGAACCCTTACTCATTCCAACACCGTTGCGACCCATACTCTTCCCAGCATATCTGCAACTCATACTCGTCCCCATAATCTTGAGCTCACTCACTTGGGACTCAATTCTCAGACCTCAACAAGGTATACCACGTCCAAGGTTATCAGACTATCCAGATTACCAACATCATCCTCAGATGCTAACCTGGTTACCTTCAACACCCTGCTGACCACCATTGACATCCTGACTACCAGGGAATATCTCCAGAACCACACTTTTTAATATCTCAACACACACACGACCAAGGATTATCATGCTCCCATCCACTATGTTTCCATCTATACTCCATCCTGAGTACACGGCTCATGACATAACATGGCTCAAGACATCCCTAATCCATCACACAGCCAAAACCACATACATCAACCTTACCCAGAAGGGATTAGCATGATCCACAGATCTAGTCATAATGACTGATTCCCAGGGTCTCCAACACCCCATCGCCCCTACTCACAAGGCTTATTCTTAACATAACTCTAACCTCCAAGAGGAGTCTCTGCTCATGAGGACACTCAATAGTTCACCAACCGAGGCCAACACCACCCCGTTAAACCCAACTCTCTAACGAGTTCCACAATACACCAAGCGATCGACGCTCAACCCATAACCATACCTCTGCAACTGATAGCAACCGAGTCGCACATCCAAGCCCTAAACCACTGTCTCGTCGTCTCAAATGGTGTACAGGTTATATAAAGAAAACATGAAACACGACAACCTATGGTCGATCTATCATGTTATTCCTAATACATACCACATAATCATGCTAACACATAGCCGCAACGATTATGCAGACACAACATCGATACCGAGGAGAACCGACAAGAATGACGGGTCACTTTGGACAACCTACTTAGATTCCCCGCTAGAAATCACGTTAGCTAAATGCGTTTCTAACTTGGCTCTCAAGTTTGTTAATCCAAACGCCCAAAGGCAAGACTAATCAATCCTAAAGTCCAACCTCCATACTCACATATACACATCAAGCAAACATGCTCCTGGTAAAACATAAACACATGCAACCAAGCACACACACATCTTTCCTCACAAGGTAACACACCCTCGTCTCACAGCTCATAGGTATTTGAACCTAGAGCTCTGATACCAAGTTGTCACGCCCCAAACTCCAGGTCACGCAAAAAGCCATTGAACATCATCAAACGTCCCACCACAAAAAGAGATTTAAAACTGGAAAGCCGAAATAAGGCTAAAACCTTTGGAAAATGTACTATCGAGAGTTTATCCAATTTGAAAGAGTAGCAAAGAGACTACGGTCACGGTCCACAAGCCAAACCCCCGTCTTTAAAAAAAAAGAAATTGACTTTTTGGGTAAAGAAAATCCTTTCAAAAAGATATGAAAGTCGTTCTAAATTTTTTTTCAAGTAAAAGAGTTTAAATGAAGCATAAACCGTTTGAAAAGCATTGCACCGAGCATTAAAAAACGTAGTAAGAAACTACAAAAAACAACAACAAACCCAAGGTTCTCTCGAAAGCATTGAACATGCATACATCCATAGGAACTATATACGCATTACAACATGTTATACTCAAACATGAAACTTATACAGGAATGTATAAACTACCTAACAAATACCAAACAACGGGGTCTTGTCAACAGCCACCTTCGGGCACCTCAAGGTCACCCACAGGACCACATTAACCTGAAAAAGGTTTTGCAACAAAATCCCACATTGTGAGCCGAAGCCCAATAGAAACAGACTATAAAACTGTATAGCAGGCTATGTAATCATAAGCATACGGACTCAACCACAGGAGTCAAAAAGGTTTTTCTTTCAAAATTACAAGTTTTTCGTCAGGCCAAGACGAGCCTCAAAAAGGTTTTCTTTCATAAAACCCCTTATTTTCAACTTTAAAACCATGCATATCAGCCTCACAGATATCATACCACAGTTAAGGGAAAGCAATAATCAAAAACTTGATTTTGTTCACCCGAATCACACAACTGGGATCAAAATATTATTCCCACTCGGAACACACAACTGAGGAAAAAGATATAACTGAAATCCTATCATGAGTCTCAAAAAGGTTTTGTCTCACAAAATTTCACATTTTACATCATTCAAACTATGCATATCATCCTAACAGATATCATGCCACAGTTATGAAAAAACTATAAATAAACAGTAAGCTCCACTCAGGCCACTCAACCGAGGAGAAAGATTAAATGTAATCCTATGTACCAACTCTGGCACACAAACAAAGGTAACAACTATAGACTCGTGTCAATTATCTTAATCCTGAACCACTTAAGGCCTGCTAGATAATGGCAAGTTCTATACGGAGCTACAACAATAAAGCCACTCATGGGGCAACAAACTTCTTTACAGATTTCCACGACCGATGGATGAAGAATAACCAAACCACGTTTACGAGGATTATCCTGAGGGACCATACCGAACCCACTCTACGCACGTTTTTGGACTTCCACCAAAGAGCAATAGAAGCCCAACTCAAAATCACACACTGTCACGGTACATCTATGGAGAATATTTAAAAACCCATCGTAGCTCAACTACGAAAACCCGTATAATAGTTTATACAACACATGTATAAAAGAGATCCAATCCATCAACATAGAGATCTAAAACTATTTCCAATAAAACGTTTAAAATGTGAGACTCAACCCTGCAAGTTAACTCCAAACCTCCAAAAAGACATTTTTCACCATTTTCACAAAACACCTCATTTTTAAACCTCCTTTTGAAAACTACGGATACCACACATCCGAAACATGTATACAACCAAGAAAAGGCGTAAAAATCCCACTTTTATCCAAAACCAAGGTTTACACATGAAAATCACATTTGATGTATTTTCTACACGATGAAAACACATATAATCACATATATCACCCTTATATAGCAGTAGGGTCTAGAATCCTACCTCGGTGAACCAAAGCTCGAAGCCGCAAATATCGAACCTCGATGAAACAAAATTCTATTCGGATGATTGCGAAGCCCCTAGCACCAACATCAAGGATCCACTGTCAATTTGCTGAAAACCAAGCCCCGTCCCATCAAAATCTAGAGAGAAGGCAGAGAGAACAGAAACTTAGCTTAGAAGTAATGAATTTCAAAAATATCTCAACTCCTGGATATTTATAGAACACGAAAATTTTCACTGTCCAATCGATCGAACCTCCATGTCCAGTCGACCGAACTCAAAATTCTCGGTCCAGTCGACTGGGCCAAGACCTCCTGTCGACCGAACTGCTGGGCAGTGTGTTTTTCTGTGTCAAACTGGTTTTTTAGCTTCAAACCAGGCCAAACAAGCCTCTTTCGAACCCAAAAAAGCGTAAAAGATATACCAGAAACATCACAAAGGTTATGAGATAACTCAAATTCCATTGACACTTAAACATTCCCAAAATAACATTGGTTAGAGTCTCACAAAAACCAAGACCAAAAAGATCTAAAATCGAGATAAAAAAAGATTTTAATCTCGGTAAAAAACTAAGACCAAAATGATCCAACACCGAGATAAATATACGTTTAATCTCAATCAAAAATCGAGATAATCAATAATTTTAATCTAAGTCAGAAATCGGGATGAAAAATACTTTTAATCTCTGTCAAAAATCGAGATAAAAAATATACAACCTGTATTTAAACTATTAGCTTTTGCAATAGCATCAGAGCAACACACCAAAATCTATAACACAACCAAAAGCTGTAATATCTGTACACAACCAATCCAGTATAACACTAGCTATAACATCAGAGTAGCAAAAGATGTGTGAGACCCCAACCCGTTTTATTTTAGAAATGATTAAGCGTTGATGTA
This sequence comes from Heliamphora pulchella, assembly GCA_032270985.1. NCBI lineage: Eukaryota > Viridiplantae > Streptophyta > Magnoliopsida > Ericales > Sarraceniaceae > Heliamphora > Heliamphora pulchella. The sequence continues at coordinate 13,612 of JAULJZ010002080.1, forward strand.
GTAAGAAATAAAACTCAATCTTGGTGAGTGTTTTGAGCTTAGAAACGCATGAAAGATATGTTAGAGAAAGAATATGAGGCTCTAATGGATGTTCGGACACAAATATGTAAAAAGTGTGTGAAGGAAAGTGACATACTTTTGATAAATTAGCTATAACTTTTTGTACAAAATTAATCATGGTATGAGGTTTGAACCATTGAAAAGTAAACTTTCGGGGCTTCAGTTCGAGCATAAGAACGACCCTATTTGAAGTTCGGATGAAGCAGATATGTTTGTTCAAAGTTTGACTAATAACGTAGTTGTGAAGACCGATCGATCGGTCTCGAGACGGATCGATCGGTTTATGTCGGGCAGAGGCTATAAATTTCAATTTTTGGGTTGGTATTTGTTAGAGGCAAGACTGCCAAGATCTTTTTTTTTTTGGCAAACGATTAATGGAAAAAATTAACTGGACATGTAATTGCCAAAACGAGTTCCAGACAAAACTTTTGATGACAAACGATCAAAATAAAACCAGTGCATCCAAAGTTAATTTAGAAATATACCTTTTTATCGGTCAAATCTTTAACTACGATTTGAATTCGAGTTAAAGCTCCTGTCAGATCTATAACTGTATTCTCTTATATAGTGTCGGCTATAATCTTTCGAGAAGTTGTACCGGCAGAACTAGAACAGCTTTAGTCTTAGAAAATAAGTTATGAAACTAGTTCAGCCTACCTGCATATTTATAGGGCTAAGCAGGAACCTCAGGAGTAACTATGAGTAAGATTTCCAGTGGAACATAGATACATATTAGCGGTTTCTATAATTAAACAAACCTCATAGCGGTATCTGCAATTATGAAAAACTACCATCGGTTTCTATAATTTTCATAAAACACTGAATTACAGCTCACACAACTAAAGAACTATAATTGCACTCTGACCATAATCTCAAGACCATATTGAATTAAACTCCTGTTATTAAATGATTACTATTTCTCCCCACGTTAAGATTCTCGATACTCGATAATTAAATTTAATTACTGACAATTTAATTTAATTGGCATCTTGATATTTCTTAAGCCTTTCTACTTAACTTATTTGACCGCCAGATAATTAAATCCACCTGTAGAGTTTAGTCCAGTCAAAACTTAAAAGCTTCCTTAAGGGGGTATCATCAATCCCGATCTTTCGGGACGTGAATTCCGTCAATAATTAATATTTGCCATATAAATATTACCACTATCCAATTCACCTGAAATATAGACCCATATAAGATCGCACCCTATAATGAATCAAAACAACGAATATTAAATATACGCAAATCAATAATTATTTCAAAATTAAGAGAATAAGCACTATTTATAATATCCTTGGAGTGTGAATTAATTTATATAGTTAGTATAAAATTAATTACCTAAAATGTCTCGTTCAATACACACAAAGTGTACTGGCACAGAGAGTCAGAACAACAGACAACGCAATTATCTGTTCCCCGTAACCAAGATAGGCTTACTAAAACTCTATATCATATTCGTACCGATGGTATGTCAATTTTTTCTATCTAAACTGTGAATATAAAATTTATATTCTACAAGAACTTAAAATTTGATCTTCTGTGTGTAAATCGTGCTTTACATACTAGATTAAATACTATACAAAATATTAGACATCTATGCATAACAAAAAAATGATATGCATACATTACTCATAAAGATTCTCATAAAATAAAAAATTAATATTATTAAAATAAAATTAAATACTAAAAAAATAATTTTCAGTATACCAACTCTAACAATCTCTTACTTATACTCAAAACTATGTTGCTATACATCTGACTCCTATGCCCTCTACGTGACTATCAAAAGTCTTAGTCAGTAAACTCTTTGTAAAGGATCTGTAAGGTTGTCTCTTTATGCAAGCTCTATGTCTGACTGAAAATCTGAGTCTGTGTACTCCAAAGGTACTAGACTGTCTTCCTGGTAAACTAACATATAATCCTTAGTCCTTTTTAGGTACTTGATTATATTATTTACCGCAGTCCAATACTCATGTCCTAGATTAGACTGATATCTGCTAATCATGCCAACGGTAAAGCAGATGTCGGGTCTAGTGCAAAGCATAGCATACATGAGGCTTCCTACTGTCGAAACATAAAAAACCACCTTCATCTTCTCTATCTCTTCAGGTGTCTTAGGACACTGAGCCTTGAATAGAGTGATTCCATGCCTGAAAGGGAGACACCCTTTCTTGGAATCCTGCATGCTAAAACGAGCAAGGATATCATCGATATACTTTGATTCTGATAAGCCTAACATCCTTTGTTTTCGATCTCGCACAAGCTTGATCCCAAGGATATGGCTGGCTTCTCTCAAGTCCTTTACATCGAACTGCCCAGATAACTATACTTTAACCGTAGATAATTGCCCCATTCGATGAGCAAGAGATCATCTACATAAAGTACTAGGAAGATCACCATGCTTCCGTCACGCTTCTTGTACACACAGGACTCATTTGGACTTTGATCAAAATCATAAGACTTAATGGCTTGATCAAATCGTGTGTTCCAAGACCTCGATACCTGCTTAAATCCATAAATGGATCTCTTAAGCTAACACAACATGTGTTCCTGGCCCATTGTAATAAATCCATCTAGTTGTATCATATAGATACACTCGTCAAGACTTCTGTTAAGGAAAGCTGTCTTAACGTCCATTTGTCAAATTTTGTAATCGAAATGAGCAGCAATAGATAAGAGAATCCAGATAGACTTAAGCATAGCTACCGGCGAAAAAGTTTTCTCATAATCGATTCCTTCTTTCTGAGTGAACCCTTTAGTAACAAGTCTAGGTTTGAAGGTTTCAACCTTACCGTCTGCACCTCTCTTCCTCTTGTAGATCCACTTATATCCAATAGGTTTTATCCCTTTGGGTGGTTCTATAAGTTTCCAAATCTGATTGGAATACATATATTCTATCTCTGAATTCATAGCCCTTTACCGAAGATCTGCATCTTTGTCTTGAAATGCTTCATTGTAGTTACAGGACTTGATATCTAGTTCTTCTAGGATCTTATCAAAAGACTCTCTCAAGAACAAATACCGGTCAGGTTGATGAATAACCCTCCCACTATGACGAGGCACTACTTGTGTCTGTGTATTAGTAGTAACACACTGTGCAGAATCAAAACCTTGTGCATCAGCACCCTGATCTTGATTTGCACCTGTCCCGATAATCCTTCCACTACGACGAGGTAATGGGATATCAGTGACTTATTCTTCTGTTCTACTGGTTCTTTATCTTAGTTCTTTCAAAATAATATTGCTTTTGAGCTTGTGATCTATAATATAATGTTCTTTCAAGAATCAGGAATTGGTGCTAACAATTATTGGGAATGTATACTGAAAAGTCATGCTTTTTACGTATTTTATTCTTGATTCCTGGCATATTAATGAGAAACATTTGAGATGGTTTTTCATTTATGGTTTCATATTTATATTTGTGATGTATGAATGCATAGTCCGTATATTCTATCCAGTATTTGACTCGGTGC
>JAULJZ010002090.1:0-17144 GCA_032270985.1 Heliamphora pulchella
TATTTACTGAACATTTCTTGAAATTCTTTATTTTTGAATTCAAAAACTCCAAATTTCGGCGCCACAGTATTTTCTGGCGACTCCGTTGGGGATTATCAAATCCCGATGCCATAGTATGTTTTAACAAGGGAGTTCAATAGTGCACTCCTCGATTGTGGCTGCCATCTCATATGTCGGCTTTCTTTTCTGTTCAATTATCAATAGCCTCATTCTGACCCCGAGTGGTATATCAATTATTGATGCTAGAGTAGCTAGTGCATCGGCAAACTTGTTCTGCAATCTCAAAAAATGAGTGAAAACTACTAATTCAAAGCACAGTATTAGCTTTTTCAGCTCTTGATCATAGAGAGTTAACATTACGTCCTTAAACTTCCATTCTCCTCTTGCCTGCGAGACCACCAATGTTGAGTCCCCGATGACTTCCAGTTTCTTTACCCCTAATTCTAGGGTTGCCTCTAACCCAGTTAAGCATGCTTCATACTCAACTTGATTGTTAATAACTTTAAAATTGAGCTTCAGGGACATAGGAACATGCGATTCATCAGGAGTGACAAGGAGAACTCCTATTCCATATCCATACTAATTAGATGCGGCATCAAAATACAGAGTTCACTTATCATCTTTGACTTCCATCAGCTCCTCATCAGGAAACTAAAATTCTATGTTTTCATCTCCCTTAACTGGTTGGCCTGCTAAAAATTCTACTACTGCTTTGCCTTTGACTGACTTTCGGGTGACGTACCTGAGATCAAACTTTGATAGCAACAACAACCACTAAGCTAGTATTCCTATTAATGCTAGCTTCTCGAACGAGTATTTTAAAGGATCCATTCAGGAAATTATATTCATTGTGAAAGATAGTATGTAATGCCTTAATTTTTGAGAAGCCCAAACCAAAACCCAACATGTCTTTTCCAGTGACGTATATCATATCTCAGACCCAGTTATCTTCTTGCTCAAGTAATAGACTGCCTTTTTAATTTCAATTTCTCCTTCTTGTGCCAACATGCATCCCATAGCTGAGTTAGTCACTGACAAACAAAGAATCAGTGGCCTATCGGGCAGAACTATCAAGACAAAGTCTTTTCTTGACCACATCTGACCTATAATATCAACCAAGGAGCAGCTAACACGTCCATAGGAAGGACTAAAAGGTAACGGGTAAGGAAGCAGAAGAATAACGCATAACAGCACCGCAATTGAAAAGTAAGGTCTCTAAGATCGCCGATAGGTCGAAACCTCTCAATAATCCAAGAAATATCAAGACAGTCATCGATTGTTAAGAGGAAAACCTCCATTTTGGATAGGCCATAGAGTTGTATTATTTGTTGCTGAGTAGAGAGGAAGAAAATTGGCACAACTAAAGATGTTCTCGGGGACAGATCCAGAATGGCAGCAAATTCCTCAATAATAGGGCACAACTCCTCCAAACCAAAACAGAAGACATGGGCTTGCGGGTGCCACAGTTGAGCAACAACTTTCAGTAATGGTCCGTTAATCTTTACAATCATCAGGAAAAATAGAGAGTTAATACCGAATGGGATGAAGTTCAGATGTTCAATATGTGAAAACTCCTCAACCCATGCGGAAAGTGAGCCATTGAAGGAAGCCATCTTAATGAAAGTGATAGAAAATGGGGATCCCAAGGTTGTATTTATAAAGCATGAGAAGTTGGACGTCAAAATGGAACCGCCATGTTAAAAGTACACAGTACAAGGTCGCCACCTTCAAAACCTGGCGACCGCCACCTGTCCCTTGCACTTTGTGGCAACCACTACTATGAATCATGGAAACTACCACGTTCAAAAGTGGCAAGCATTTTATTTTGCAGTTTTTGTTTTCTGTGACTTTTGAGCTTTCTTTCAAGACTTATATTAGGCAAAGCAGTTTAAGAAAATAATCAAAGACAAGTCATGCAAACAGATGTATATATAAAATACGGTGAATGGCACGAAGGCCCAAATGTATCAGAAAGTATGAAGCAGGGGCACTCAGGCCTATCAACCAAATAATTTGGGGCACACAGCCCAAAACACCAAACGTATCAAAATAAATTTATCAGGAAGGGGGAATCTCTCTCTCACTCACTCTCTCTCTCTCTCTCTCAGTGACGCTGACGGACTCGACGAGAAGAAGGCTCGGCCTCATCAGAGCTGACATTCTCAAATAGTGTCTTCAGATCATCACTATAATCTCCGCTGTTTAAAGAAGAAGATACAATGTGAGAATGGATCCTGGCACAAGATAAGGCATGGGACCCGCGACCTCGTGCTGGAGCCTAAACAGGGACCTGAGGCTAGATCGGAGCCTACAGTTGTACTATACCGGTGGCTGGTGTTGGCAGCTGTTAAAAGGGAAATAAGGATCATAGCAGAATACAAAAAAGAGCAAAGAAATCAAAAGGACATAAGATACTCATTATGGCAACTGGGGAGAAAGCAATGCCAGTTGCTCGTATGGGGGCATCGAACTGGCAGATCAATGTCCTTTGACCCGTGAATATCAGCAGTAGGTGGTCTAGCCACATCTGGTTAACCTGTAAAAAAAATAAATAAATTAAAATAAATAAAATAATAATAAAAGATAGGTAGACTAAATAAGAAAAGAAAATAACCAAAAGGAAGGAGCAAGAACGAAGACAAACCTGACTGAGCTCAACCTTAAACTCCGACGCTGGCAGAACCTAAATCGGAAGAGGAAAGGGGTAGCCGTATACTACGGTTTGAATCTCCCGTGGAATCTCCAGGCCGTCATCCCTTCAACAGGTTCCCCTGAAGCTCCAGCAACAACAGCACCAACTCCAGCAACAGCAGCACCTGTTCCACCAGCCACAACACTAGCATCTCCACCAGCAGCAGCCTTAAGAACAGCCTCTGGTGCTCGTCCTCTCCTCCGACCAGCAGGTGCCGTTGGGCCAGGACCCAATGGTCCTAACAGATGAGCCTGAGCCCATGCTGTGTAGTCCCCCTCAGGCCCAAGAAGCTCAGAAATTGGGGTCCTTGTCATCTTGAGTAGAATGTCGAAATGACTCATCCTGTCCGTCCAGCGCATGTGGGCTAGAAGAATCGCCGAAATCTGAAACTGATCAAGGCCGAGCCACTGTCGAACCACCCGCTCCCCTAAGTAATACTCGCAACAGAAGGGCCCCTCCAACAGGATCCGTCTCCTAGAGGAATCAAGGCTACGCATCAAGTCCTCGCCAGCCCAATCCTTCATCCCGCACTAGACACCCCAATGAACCTGTATGAACAATATAGCCAATGAAAGGAGAACAATGTATAGCATGATGAACAGTGCAACGTGGAAAGTAGTGTATAGTACAGTACTCAGTGCAGTGATAAGAGAACAAGTGCAGTGCAGTGATTAGAGAACAAGTGCAGTGCAGAGTACAATGTTTGGTGAAGAAAAAGATGCAGTGTAGAGGACAATGTATAGTGCAGTGTTCCGTACAGTGAGCAGTGATCAGTGAACGGCATAGTGCAGAAAATAGTGTTCAATACAATATATGGTACAGTGATCAGTAATCAGTAAACAAGCATAGTAATCAGTGGACATTAAATGGTATAGTCAGAATTGAGCAAAATAAACTAGACCAGCAGTAGCATTGAATAAGAGATAAAAGTTGTACCTGATCGGGGATCAGCCGGTCTAAAGATGCCCAAAATATGTCTGAGTCATTTCTCCCGCTCTTCTTTCTTTTCAAGCCTCGGGCCCACTGAGCTGCACGGGGAATAACTAGAGGGTCAGCAGAAGAGTTTGCCGAGACGTGAAGTTCGAGGAACTCATAAGTCCAAAGTTGTAAAGAGAATATGTCAGCAGAAGAACAGATAACGGATAACACAAGGGAAATGAATGAATAGAGTACAGAAACTGAAACGAACCTCCCAAACCCTCCAGTATCCCTAATGCTGAGCTCCTGAGGGAATCAGATCAGAGCTCTCATCGAGCCATACAAGGTCGCAAGTGCAGCTCCTCCCCAGTCGCAGGTGGACACTCGATCGAGATGGGTGAGATCGCTGAGGTAGTGAAGATGCACGGTATTCTCCTTGTTCAAAAACAAGGAGGTACCGAACATATACAGTAGGAAACCGCGAGCAACCCACTCATAGTGACGAGGTTCGGTGCAATGAAAATGATGAAAACTCTCAAAGAACCAGTTGTACCTGACTTTGTCTTTGTCCATCTAAATGAGAACAGCACCCAGAAGAAAAGTTAAAGCGTCGATTGAGCGAGCAATGGCTAGATCAAAAGGAATCAGGATGCCTCCAGCCCAAATGCTAGTGATCATAGCAAAGTCAAGAGGCGTCAATGTGGCCTTAAAAGTGGTGAAGTGGAAGGTGTCAGTGGTATCCCACCAGCTCTTCGCCAAGGCCGTCAGCCAAACCCAGACATTACTCGTCCTACCCAACAAGGGTATGAACCGAGCACAGTTAGAAGCATCAATAAAAGCCCGGCTAGGAGTGGGGATGGCATTGTACCACTCCAACACCTCACCAGAGGCAGAGCCACCAAAACCCCTGACGTACTGGCCAACTTGAAAAGAAGAAGATGATTAGAAGAGATAATAAGAGTAGTCAAAGTAAATGGAATGTAGAAAATATGAAAGGAAAAGCCAAATCTTTTAACCCTAGGTTCGTATGTGCGTGATGATCCTTTAGTTCTTTTAAATTCTAGAAAAATAGACACCCTAAGCCCTGATGCGCCAGGCAAATCCAACCGTGGATTTATGTGTGTGTGATGATTCTTTAGTTCTTTTAAGCCCTAGAAAACTATGCATCTTATGCCTTGGTGTTCCAGGAAAAACATTCAACCTTAGGTTCGTGTATGCGTGTGACGATCCTTTGGTTCTTTCAAGTCCTAGAAGACTAGACACCTTAAGCCCTGGTGCACTAGGTAAATCTTTCCACCACATATTCGTGTGGGTGTGAAGATCCTTTGGTTCTTTCAAGCCTTAGAAGACTAGGCACCCTAAGCACTGGTGTGTCAGGTAAATTATTTTAACCCTAGATTCGTGTGTGTGTGACAATCTTTTGATTCTTTCAAGCCCTAGAAGACTAGGTACCCTAAGCCCTAGTACGCCAGGAAAATCGTTCAACCCAAGTTTCTTGTGTATGTGATGATCCTTCGGTTCTTTCAAGCCGTAGAAGACTAGGCACCCTAAGTCCTGGTGCGCCAGGCAAATATTTTAACCCTAGGTTCGTGTGTGTGTGACGATCCTTCAGTTCTTTCAAGCTCTAGAAGACTAGGCACCCTAAACCCTAGTGCGCCAGGTAAATCTTTTAATCCTTAGGTTCATGTGTGTGTAACGATCCTTCGATTTTTTTCAGTCCTAGAAGACTAGGCACCCTAAGCCCGAGTGCACCAGGTAAATCTTTCAACTCTAGGTTCGTGTGTGTGTGACAATCCTTCGGTTCTTTCAAGTCCTAGAAAACTAGGTGCCCTAAGCGCTGGTGCGTCAGGCAAATGTTTCAACCCTAAGTTTGTGTGTGTTTAACAATCCTTCAATTTTTTCAAAACCCTAGAAGACTAGGCACCCTAAGCCTTAGTGCGCCAGGTAAATCTTTCTTACAAATCCCTCTTAGTTTTCTTTTGATTTTTGAAAACTCTCTAGATTTCTAATAATGCCCCCCTTAGTTTTTATAATTCTTAAAAAAATAAAAATAAAATAAATTAATAAATCACCCCTTTAGATTTTATATTTTTCCCCCAAAAAAATGAAAAAAAAAATCACCATCTTAGATTTTATGTTTTTTCCTAAAAATAAAAAATGAAAAAAAAATCACCCTCCTAAATTTTATGTTTTTCCCCAAAAATAAAAAAATGAAAAAAAAATCACACTCTTAGATTTTGTGTTTTTCTCCAAAAATTAAAATGAAAAAAATCACCCCCTTGGATTTTATGTTTTTTTTCAAAAATAATAAAAGAAAAACCACCCCCTTATTGTTCACATCTAAACAATAACCTTAGTGTCTGTACTCTTTTAGAATGTCTATTGCTCAGGTACCTAGTTAGTTTTTAATCCGATATCCAGGTTTATGATACATGTTTTAATAACAAATCTCAATATTGCATACGTTATCATATACATCACATCACAAAATAACAAGTCATAGAGGATCCTAGACATGCATCTCTGTTTGAGACATAAAAGTAAAACATGCTTTGATACTGAAAATAAATAGACAGGAGAACCTATCGAGGGACGCTGGTGTGAGACATGTTGAGTCGGCTCTCGGAGGAGGACGTTAGCAGCAACGACATCGACGAAAGACTCGTGACACCTTATCCCACCTGGACCTAAGTAGTGGGGTGCCTGAGCATGTGTGAGTGGATCGAAGGATGTGAGAAGACCTTCTCCAGCATGAGGATCCAAGAAGTCTGCAATCTCGGCCTCAATAGAAGCGTCTGCAGCTGCCTACGCCTCGACAGTTACCCGTGTCTCATCCTCAGCAGCCCGACGAGAAGTACGCTCTGCCTCAAGAGCTAGGGCATCTATCGCCCCAAACGCGGCGGAGGGCTGAGTGGTGGTGACCCCACTAGCAGGAAGGCTAGGGTCTGTGCTCCCAAGAGTGCCCATGGTAGAACTCTCATCGGCAAAAGGTCCATGCCCGGCCATGATCAGAAAGGGCTCGAAGGTAGCTCGAAAGCAAGAAGGACTAAGAGAGAGTTTGAGAGAAAGTTTGAGAGAGTGAGGGAGCTAGAGAAAGAAGCAAAAAGATGCAAGTGAGGCCTTACCCACGCGCCTGGGGACCCATATGCACGTCTGGTTGTGGCAGTCGCTACCTTATAAGGTAGCGACCGCGATGTTTTTCAAATGCCACATGGCGATCGCCACCTTGGTGGGGTTTATTTGTGGCAACCGCCAATAGGTCAACGGTCATGTCACCTGTCTCAAACTTTGAAACTAGCGACTGCCAACTTTGAAGTTGGCGGGTACATGTCAATTAGCCATCATTACATTTTGGGGTTTTGAGGGTTTATTTAGGGATTGTTTGGGGGTTCTTCTACAAAAAATATTTTAACCTTATCTTGTTTGTTTTTTTATGTATTGATTTTTCCTTATAAAAAAATATTTTAACCTTGTTGTTTTATTTTATTTTATGTGTGATTTTTCTTTAAAAAAATATTTTTACCTTGTCTTGATATTTTATTTTATGTGTTGATTTTTCCTTATAAAAAAATATTTTAACCTTGTCTTGTTTTTTTATTTAATGTGTTGATCTTTCTTGCAAAAAAAATAATTTTTACACCTTGTCTTTCTGTAGTGTTTTCTCCCGATAAATTTAATTTTAAAGTCTTGATTCGATTTTTAAATTATTTTTATCTCATGCTTCTTTCCGAGTTTTTAGGTCTTGACTCGACCTATTAATTCGTGGTTATTGCTCTTCGATAAAAATAGTTTTAATCCATGACTTAGCTTTTAATTATTTTATGTCGTGCCTCGTTCCGAATTTTTAGGTATTGACTCGACCTATTAATTGGTAGTTATCCTTCCCGATGAAAATAATTTTAAGTCTTGTCTCGGTTTTTAATTATTTTTATCCCGTGTTTCGTTCCGAGTTTTTAGATCATAACTCGACCAATTAATTCGTGGTTATCCTTTCCGATGAAGATAATTTTAAGTCTTGACTCAACTTTTAATTATTTTTATTTCGTGTTTCGTCCCGAGTTTTTAAATCTTGAATTGACCTATTAATTCGTGGTTATCATTTCCAATGAAGATAGTTTTAAGTTTTGACTTGGCTTTTAATTATTTTTATCTCGTGCCTCGTCTCGAATTTTTAGGTCTTGACTCGACCTATTAATTCGTGGTTATCCTTTCGATGAAGATAGTTTTAAACCTTAACTGGGTTTTCAATTATTTTTATCCCGTGTTTCGTCTCGAGTTCTTAGGTTTTGACCGGACTTACTAATTCATTTTTTCTTATGAAAATAATTTTAAAGTCTTGACTCGATTTCTTAGTTATTTTTTTGACCTATTTGTTAGTGTGGTTTCCCGGTTTAAGATTGTAACACCCCGACTTCCGAACAATAAAAACCCTAAATGACTTGCAAGAAAAGCCTGAAAAAAGAAACATTTTGCTTGTGAAACCATGATTTGAACCCAAAAGATACTCAAAGGGTGTTTGAAAATCTTAAGAAAATACTCCTATTGAAAACGGGTTTTGAAACAAAAAGAGTACAAAATTTCCACAACAAACCTTTGGAAAAATAATCTTTCATGCTATAAATCCACACGAAATTTTGACAAGAAGGATAGAAAAAGTATTTCAAAACTTTACCGAGGATAATAAATTAACATGTTTTATTGGAAGTATATAACCAACCCAAATGTCCTCTTATACATACAATAAATGTACTCTTAATTTTAGGGCCTTACTAACATACTATTATCAAACGATAAAATGATAAACAAAACTCTCTATTGTTACAGCTTAAGACAAATTCCACGAATCTTCAAAGATGAAGACCTAATGAGGTCCCAATGCATATTCCTTCAGAAGGTACTCGATCCTCACAATCACCTGAAATGTTGTTAAACAATATGAGCCGAGACTCGTAGAAAAAATGACTAGTGATGAATATATATATATATATATATGCATGACATGCGAGAGTGATTATACGACGTGAAACACATAAAGTTATCAAATGTTACTTCTATTTTCTTACAAAACTCGTCACATAACCAATTTTCTTTACAAAAATTCATCATTTAGATTTCTCTCATTTCAACTTCAATTCATCCATTTCAATCTCTTAATGCCCGTACACGCACACACGCACACACGCACACACACACACACAAGCATACACACCATGCGTTTTTCAATCGTTTCCAAACCCAAACCGAGTTTACCTTTCGAGCAAATCTTTATTTCCATTACCAATATCAAGGTTTCTCGATTTTACAACTCACACACACCCACGCACACATTATCAATACTTTTTCATGATTTTACCAACTCGTGGTTTAAAACATAGGAACCGATGCCGGACGAGCGTATAGACCCGCGTCACGTTACAACCAACCCGACCACACGAGGCCCGTGAAGTAATTGGACATTCTATACCCCGACACGACTAACGTCCTTTCCCGGTTGCTAACCGACAGGCAGAGAACCCAATCTGTACAATTTTTCGGTCTTTCACCGTGGAGCAAATCGTGCCCAAACTTAAACGATCCTTGTATCCCACTATCGGTCCTTTTAATTTATCAAATCACATTATATACGCACGAGTCCAACATAAGATGGTTCCTCTGGCCAACACAACGCCATCAAGTCATCCACATCACAACTCGAGTCCAACTGTTATAACCTGGTTCCTCTCGCTAACACGCAACCCACACAAGGAGTTAGATGTATTAACGATTTCTTGACATAAACAAAATTGAGAACAATTAAACATGTTGCTAAACGCGAGTCCAATTCAACATTGGTTCCTCTCGCCAACACAAAACACATATAGGGCAAATCATCGATTTACATCTTTAGTTTCATATTTCTCACATGTCCCGTTTTACTCCGCTTAAAACCTCACCATCACATAATGATTCTCAAAACTCATAATATTTTCATGGTTTGTTCAAAACCCCCCAAGTTTCTTTCATCATTTCATATATCCTTAAATTTATGAATTTTATTCAAGGTTTTCAACCCAACGATACACCAATTGTTTCAGTTCCTAAGAGTTATAAAGTTAACATATCTATGAAGAAAATCAAGTTCTAATTTTTCAAAAGTCCACCAATTTCACCATTTAGGTCCACCGATCCCAAAATCCCAAATTTCCCCTGGGTTAGACAATAATCAAATTTTGACTTTTCCAAAACACAAATTAAATGTTCCCACAACCCAAGATTTATCAAATCATTCATCAATTCCATCATTTGAACCTAACAACCAGAAAAGTCCTAATTTTCTTTGTTTCCAACTCAAATAAACCTTAATTTTTCAAATCACACATTTATTATGGTCCAACGATAATAATAAGATAGAACCATCTCACATCACTTGAAAACACAAGATTTAACTTACTTTAACACCAAACCTTAACTTAGGATTTTCAAAACATAGATTTTCATGCTTCTCATATATATAAACACATATATTCAACTCATATCAAATAATACTTCAAGGATAGTCAGAGATCCTACCTCTTTGAATCTCAAGCAACTTAGATCCATCCCTAACAAGCTCCAATCGACCAAATCTCCAACCAAAAGGGTGAGAAGAAGCCTCCAACGCTAAGCTTGAGCCTCCAACGGTTGAGCCACTGAGAGGAGAGTAATAAAACTCACCAAAAGAAGCCAAGAGAACTCTAACAAGCCTCCAAACCCAAATCCTAGCTCTCCTTTTCAGTTTTAGAGATAGGGGGAAGAAATAAATAAGAAAAAGAGCACAAACCGCGACATTTAAAGTTTGCTCGCCGACTATCCGCTCGAGCGGACCAACCACAGCTCGAGTGGTCCCATACCCAAGAGCTCATTGCCATCTGTTCGCTCGAGTGGGCTCCCCACCGCTCGAGCGATCATTGCTGGGAGGAAGATCTGAAAAGAGAAAGATGTATACACCAATCGAATCATGAGCCGAGCACCTCGAGACTCACCCAAACAACCCATAATAAGGGTTCCCAAGCACTACCGGGCATACCATTATCGTTAGCAATCATGATCGTGATTAAGTTTTAATTCTTTCACAAAATTAAGCACTTAGCCATTTTTCGCCGAACATATACATGATTTCATTAATCTTTACATATAAAAAGGGTCTGAGTCCCTACAAAGATAATTTCTAGGATCTTAACTCAATTCTTTTAATTATTTTATCCCCATCTAAGTTTTTAGATTTTGACTCGATCTTTGAGTTATTTGATTGATTGTGCTCCCTTTAGATCTTGACCCGATCTATAGGATATTATTTGATCATACTGTTGTTTCGTCATATTAGTATATGCATCATGTTTAGTATCTTGTATCTGTGCATTTGCTTCAGGAACTACGCTTTGGTTTGATCCCTAGCAAAGGGGTACATAGGCAGCTCGATGAAAATTCGAGTACGACCAAAATCATATGCATACTTGTGTATTTGTGAGCTAAGATTGACGGTTTGTTCAAATGAATGTTGTCTTTGAATCTTTGATATAATTTGCATCACGTGTTATTATGCAAGTTATATCAAAGAGGGCAACTGCAGACACGCCAATTTGACCGCCTAATCTTAAGTTGGTCCGGCTGAATCCGATGATGAAAATAAGTGGAATGGTGCTTTTGAACGATCTTTGGGAAGTGATCCAAGAACAATGTTCGAACCCAATGATCAAAACTTTCAAATCAGTGAACTAACTTTGAGGCGCCAACTTCAAAACATTGAGCCGCCATCTTTGAACTGTGGAATCATCAACTTTGATTGTGGCGACCTGCGTAAGGAACTCTTGAAAACCTTAGCCAAAGTGGAGACCGCCACATTTGCACCTTGGGGTCGCTAACTTCATTGTGGCGACCGCTATAAGAAATCCTTGGAAACTTTATTTTTGTGACAATCGCCTACTCCATACATGGCGACCTCCAACTTCAAATGGCCTGACGTGTCCCAAAACGTGCCAGCACCCCATTGGTTAATGAATTCTATAAATATTGTACCTCTAGTACGATATGGAGAGGACAATTCTGATGTTGAAGTTCTGACAGATCGGGAAACGAAAGAATTCTGATATCGGCACCCTGCTGAAATACCGAGGAAGAACGATTGCCAACGATGATGCCCTGCTGGATTTCTGACTCACCCTTCCATTGGAATTGGAACACATCTCGAGGATTGGACTACCGATCACCATTCTCCAATTTGAGGATTCACTTACGATCTAGGTATTCTACTTGGATCCCCGGTCTTTCTCTCTCCATTTTCTATCTCTTTGGAGTGACCAGATTAATTTTTCTTTCTTATCTCGCATGTGTTCTTTATATCACTCATATAGTTATTTTAGTTATTAGTATTCATTTGGTTTGAAATAAACATGTTTAGTTTAGTTAAATTCTTGTTATAAATCACATATTAGTTTGTTTACCTTACCCACATTACACATTTACACTTAACATGTTAATTCATTAAACTAGTGCTAACATATTTGGCAATTGCGATTTACGATGTCGTTATTGTCATAATCAATGCACTTACATTCATATGATTGTAATTATCAATATTACACCCGTATTTTATACTTCTTAGTTAAAGGCTATTATGTCACTATGTAATAGTCATTGTTTTCAGTTGTATTTTATATTTCTTTTCCTTTTAATAGTATTCTTTTTATTTTCATTTATTTTACTTTGTTTAACATTAAAATTCTCAAAAAATTTTAATCTTGGTTTAATTTTATTTTGATGGTATCTCTTTTATTTTTCTCTTATTTTGTTAATAGTTAACCTAATAGTTACTATTTAGTTAGAGTCTAATTTTTTAAAGCATACTTTGATTATTTTATTTAAAATCATGTTAGTGTAATTTTTGTTTATTTGGTAATATGCATATTTAGTATCATTTTTAAAGTATGCTTTGTTTACTTCATTTGAAATCATGTTTAGAATTATTTGATTATTTTAGTTATTTGATGATATTGTTAGCAAGTCCATGTTCATTTTTGATATGATTTGAATTTAATGACTTTTAGAGTATATTTGTGTTTTTTATTTGAATTATGCTAATTTAGGTTATTTGGTGATGTTACATGCGAGTTTGCTCTATGTATCCTCTAGTTAAAAATTGCATGCTGTAGGATTAAGAATTTTTCTTCTGATACTTGTTTTATTTGACGTTCTATATACATATATTATGTATTTCTTTATTTGATTTTGAATGTTCTCTCTTTACCTCCATTTTCTGTATTTGCGTGCATTTGAGAAATCTAATTAAGAATCAATGATGATTAGTAGATGTCAACCTCATAGTTGGGCGAATGAGGTGCTTAACACCTTCTCTGGTTCTTACCTTAGCCCTCGAACCTTTGTTTTCTTTGGTTAATGTTTTAAATATCAGTAGCTTATTTTTATTTTTTTTTATTTTTCTCAAAAATCAAATGGCAACTCTATTTTCAGTTAAAAAAGGTTTCAAATTTTGATTTTCAAGATGTTAAAGTATTTTTTAAACATTTCTTGAAATCTCTTACTTTTGAATTCAAAAATCCCAAATCTCGGTGCCACAGGTAGGACTTAAACTCTTATAAGGTCTAAAAAAAATGACTAATCTTTAAATATTTTTATTAAATATACTATATAAATAATATCACGTGCCATTGTAATAATATAAATTTTGTAAGATTTTATAAGATTTGAAAGGGCAAAGTGCCATTAACTTAATATTAAAAACTAATTGCTATGTGTGTTTTTTTTTAAAGAAAAAAAAATTAAAAAAAGTAGAAGAATGAAGGGTCGGACTACTTGTTGTGTATTGACACAATAGGATTGTGCTATTGACTTATGTAAGGCCATTATAAGTTTTATTTTGATGATTTAATATATTTATTACTTTAAAATTTAATGTTAGAATCAAGAGTCTTCTTAAATTTCGCAATTTCAAGTCAATGTAAAATTTCATATTAAATTTTTTTTATAGTTTGTATAGTTATAGAACTCCGAAAATGTTAAGTAGTTGAGTTGGTTTTGATTCCCTTTTAAGTGTTTTTTTTAGTCTATTAGAATTTGAGTTAGATTACGTACTCATAACGAAAGAAGAAGTTTCTAAAACTTATGAGACAACACAGTTTAGTAGGTTTATGGCTGTTAATGGTGGAGTTTTTGCCATATAACCATTCGATCAATACCCAATGCGCTCAAGTGATTTATGGGAATAGTTTTAGAGCTCATGAGACAAAGAGAGTACATATATCATTAGAGGATCAATTTATGTTCAGTGTTTAATAATTTTCTCAAGTCCTGTGAATTCTACTCAAAAATTATTTTCCAGCGTAGGATGATTCCTAAGATTACATTGGTTGGGTTCTTAAAGTTGTTTTTAGTGGATCGGCATAAAGTATTGAAGATTTGATATTTTGGTGAAGCACTAGAGATTTGATGATGTGAAAATCAAACGAGGAACAATGTACAAGAATTTAACAAGCAAAACTTAAAACGTTTAAGTTGAGGATTATCACGAGACTGTAAGTGAGTCTCATAACTATTCATTATAGAATTTGGTTACTTGGACTTAGACTAGTCATGTGTGAAAAAACTAATATTTGAATTATTTTATGTGCAACATAATATGAATAGCATCAGTCGTTAATTTATTTTAAGTCTAAACAATCGCAAGCGATAAAAAAAATAAACCAATCACATAAATTAGAGGCTCCTAATTTTTTCAGGTAAAAAGCACGGGACTAATGCAAGTTTAAGTAAATCAAGTACTATACAAATGAACAGTTACAAGATCACTTATATACTCTAGTTGAATTCTCAACCTAGATGCCTTAAAACTCGCTTGCCGAATCCACGTGCACTGTTTTCCGTACCTGATCACCATCACACTGAATTCTCAATATTTCTTGAAAGTATTAAATCCCCAATACTTCATGCCGACGGGATCCACAGCTGGTAAACTTAGAAATCCTTTTAAATCTAACACGAATGATCTTCATCTTTTTAAAACTCGAAAGGCACTTTTGAGATATAACTTAAATGATCTAGAACAATGTTCTCTAAGTATATATTTCGAGTCTGGTGTATGCCTCCTTATATAGGCAAACAAATCAAGTGGTTCGAGTTTCAGTGAAACTAAAACTGCTAGGAGTTCGCTCGAGCGAATTATCCACTGTTCGAGCAGTCAGGTGGTAGGTAGTTTGTATCCTACGTGAACTGCACTTGCTCGAACCTACTTTAATCACTTGTACCTTGAGCGTCAAGTGTTATACTTCAGTCTTCTAATATGAATAAAACTTTGACTTGAGGCTTTTAATACAATTGAGACTCCAAACACGTTGAGACTCCTAACTCCAAAAAGAGTTTTAATAATCCTATAGCTCCTAAACGAACTAGGTTTTTTATGCACAAAATTATGAAGACAACTAAATTTTTCAATCATTGAAATTTTACATTAAACAGAATTATCAAAATTTAAATAGACTCAAAGTCCTAATAGTGAGATTTTTACTCGAGTTGAGGTTTTCCACGTAAAAATATTGTGTTGAGTTTTGTAGAGAATTTTGACTCAAATCCTATTTGAGTTGGGATAGCCTTCTAATCTATTATGTTACTAAATCTTATCTACATCAATTGGACTTTTTAAAGAGTTTTGAATAATGTGAATTTGCATAAATTTGATTAGTTTTGAACTCGACTAGCACAAGTATGATTAGATTAGGTCTATGTTTCTCTCCTATAAATATGAATGTAGTCTTATATTATTAGTGTGCAAATTTTATTTAAAAGAAAATTTGTGAGAGTCGAGTGATTTGTAATTTTTTTTCATATATTGAATTTTGTCACCCGTGGATGTAGGTAAATTGCCGAACCACGTAAAATTTATCTTTTTGACTTTATTTGTGATTATTCTAAACTTTCTTGCATAACAAGTGGTATCAGAACTTTGGTCAAATCTGATTTTTTACTCTCTGCCCAGAATTCAAAGTGACTGAAAATTATTTTTAAATATTTCAAAAAAATTTTCTCATCAAGACGGTTCCAACGATATATTATACGTTAAAAATCGAGTTTAGACACTCCCATACACTCTAATTAAGTCCCTACAATATTTGTGATATGCCAAACGGGTCCTTAGTCTATTATTGGATAAATGCCACTAATTTGATTCATCGAGGATAATTGCAACCCATTTAATTTGATTTAGCAAAAAGTAGCTCCACTCTGTGATCCGCACGCGCATTCTCTAATTAGCATTCCGTAAGCTAGTTTTGTCGATACAATTTGCCTAGATTCAATTTAGATTTTTTGCAACTTTATCGGTTTAATACTATTTTGCTCAACTTGTTCAGCCGATTTAGTATATTTTTACAGTTTTTTTTATCGGGTTAGATTGGTTCTTCCTATTTTTTGCCATTCCAAATTCAGTCGTGACATCAGATTTAATTAATCTTGCTTCTAAAATTTTGTTTTGTATTATTAGAGTGTATAAGCGGTTGTTTTAGTCTTAATTCAAGCGTTAAATATTGGTTATCGGTAGAATTTGAGAATTTTTATAGCCGATTGTGTTAACAGTTTTGTTTGTTGGGTTTGGATTGCTTATTTGTATCATTGATTTATATTAGAAGGATCGTCTATTTTAATCTTCTAAAAAAGTCAAAGGTTTGAGGGCTTTCTACCAAATACAGTCTGTTTTGTTCGTATGGAGAAATCTATTTTGTTCATCATGAGGAGTTTATGTCACGCCCCAAACTACGAGCCACGTGAAACATCCGTAAACAGCCAACCATAACCCAACCCGAGAATACACTATCAAATAAAACCATGCATGTATTGTATATAAACGCCAAACGGCAACATTACACGGCTCCAACGCCCGAAAAATATGTTATAAGCATACATGTAACAAAAGGACAAAAAGGAAGACTACAGCTCTTTCACCTCTTCAGCACCTCCTGATCAACCTGCGTGACCGGTAACTAAAGAAAAGCAAAATCCCACACCGTGAGCCAAGGCTCAGCAGATTCTAAACAATACATGCAGTATAAGCTAAATATACTCGATAAATGAAGTGCAGTTTTCGACTTTCTTTCAAGCCAATAAAATAATTTGAAAACCATTTTAGATCACAACTCACCAGCGCCAGAAAAAAAATTTCATATGCAAGGAAAAGCGAGAATAAAAACCATTTGTCGACTCATCAGAGCCCTAAAAACGATTCAAGTATTACGACTCCCGCAAGCCGTTAATACACTATTTCGACTCCCGTAGGCCGTTAATACAGTTTTTAAGAAAATTGTCTATTTGTTCCAAAATGCAATACATGCAATCCATGAACACGTGCCTCTTCAGGATCTCGTTTCAGCCTTCAGATATCACACACACACACACACCCGTGCCTCATCAGGATCTCGTTTCAATCCGTCAGATATCGCACACACACCCGTGCAACCCACAGAACGCACGCACCCCATGCAACGCATATTTTCACGGACTTTCACCGTAAGAC
>JAULJZ010002110.1:0-17137 GCA_032270985.1 Heliamphora pulchella
TTCTTAAAATCCCAAAGTTCACAAATTATTTTATTCTTTTATTTCAAAACTTCACCTTATCAACTCATTCAACGTTTAAACACACACATCTAATTAAACATATGTTTCAACACTTTCATTTCACATTTCCATAAAACCAACCCACCATTATCAATGTATAAGAAAAGCTATATCTTCATACTTTCAAAACATCCTCTCATTTTTTGCCAACCTCTAGCTTTTCATCAACAACTCATATTCATGTAATATTTGATTACCCATACAAAAACCCCCACCGATTCGTACTTCTCTTTATATCACATATCACATTTCACTAGGATTTAATTTAGTTTCAAAAACTTCAACACAAATCATAGTAAACCACAAAGAGTAGTCAAGATTTTACCTCAAAGAAGATCCACCATCAAGATTCAAGCCCTGCATGAGCTCTAAATCGCCAAAGCTTAACACACGCAACTTCAAGGGAGCTTCTAGTGCCTACCCACGCTCTCCAATGGCTGCTCGTGCAAGGAAACGGCAAGATGTCCAACTCACACAAACATGGAAACCCTCAAGGAGCTCCAAAGACTAAACCCTAGCTCGCTCCCGAGCTTTTAGAGGGAGAGGAGAGAAGAGAAAATGAGGATTTCAGCCCAAAAACCGAGATTTATAGTCTCTGCCCATCACAGACCGATCGATCCGTCGCGAGACCGATCGATCGGTCTTTCACGACTGCACTGTTGGTCCAACTTTGAACGAGCATATCTCCTTCATCTGAACTCCAAATAAGGTTGTTCTCGTGCTCAAATTGAAGCCCCAAAAGTCTACTTTCTGATGGTTCAAACCTTATACCAGAATTCAGTTTGTACAAAACTTTATGGCCAATTTAGTGAAGGTATGTCACTTTTCTTCACACACTTTTCACATATTTTTGTCCGAATGTCCATTAGAGCCTCATATTCTTTCTCTAACACATCTTTCATGCATATCGAAGCTCAAAATGTCACCAAGCTCAAGTTTTAAGTTTTACTCCAATCAACACTTAATCCTTTCTAAAATAAAACGGGTCAAGAGTCTCACAACTTGATTTGTTATGTGCTCCTAATTCATGATTAATATGCAGTACTAACCATGTCTTTTTCATTGCATCTCAATGCTTTTGATGTTCTTTCTTGACATGTGAGAATGTGCTGACACCACTTGAAAAAGTGTTGACACAATTGTGTGTTGTGTTGACAACAAAATTATATAGAAGTGGCACTGCGAGAAAAGTGTCGACCCATTTCTGTTCCCTTACTCTCGATAAATTTGTGTCGACACAATTCTTAATTGTGTCGACCCAAATAACCGAATGTGTCGACAGCATCTGAAAAATGTGTCGACACCATTTCCTGTTTCGAATACCCTCACTTGCGAAGAAAAGTGTCGACACAAATCTTTACGCTTATATAAAGAGGCATCGGTCCCCCAAACATCACATCGTTTTCCTCTCTCTCTCTCTCCAAAACTGTTCATCTCATGCACTTTTTTTTCTTTCAAAAATAGTGTCGACTCCACATCTTCTTCTTCCTTTAATCTTCAAATCCAACCCAAACCGTTCACAATGCCTCTGAAAACTATGGGAAAAGAGGCAAAACGAATCGGTGAAGGAAGTTCCTCAAGCCCTAGGACGCCTAACAGGAAGAAAACGACTCCCACGGCGGTAACGGCGACGGCACAGGCACCGATTGCAATAGCCAAGGTAATAAATTTCAAAACCCCCAAATTTTGTCAACTCTATTTTGCATCGTTTGTGAATCGAAAAGTAGTTCTCGGCCATAGCATAGATTTTTCTTTCTTCAACTCAATTGAAATGAGATTCAAGGATCTATTTTCATGTCTTGGGTGGGAAAGGCTCCTACAACTTTGCAAACCCTATTATCCCACTCTTGTGAAATACTTTTATGCATATTTCACATTTCACTAGTTCCATCCACTACCATTACCACATGGGTAAATGGTGTCGACATTCACTTGACTCCTTCATCTCTAAATGAGAGTCTTGGCATTCCTGAATGTAACACCTCGACCTTTCACATTGCAACAATATTGTCTGCTTTGGATAAAATCCCTCACGATTTTGTTCTTCGCAAAAGGTCATCCATCCTTGCATTGCTCCTGCCCAAGCACGCTTAACTGCGGAGTTCTGCTAGGGTTTCTACCACTTGGGAAAAAGGTCTCATTGAATGTAAGGGTCCAAGATTTTTTATTTATAGCCCATGGACTTCCTCTCCCTTTCTGATGTGGGATATCAGGATATCGCAATCCTCCCCCCTTAGGGTTGCACATCCCTGTGCAGTAGCTTGCCAGCTCTGGTTGCTTGCCAGTTCTTATCGACCCACCCATTCAGTAGCCCGCCCACATGTCACGTGAGACGGTAAGGGCCCACACTCCGAGATGAGGAGAGTCGCCTCTGATACCATTTGTAACACCTCGACCCTTCACATTGCAACGATATTATCCACTTTAGGTAAAAGCCCTCACGGTTTTGTTCTTCCCAGAAGGTCACCCATCCTTGCATTGCTCCTGCCCAAGCATACTTAACTGCGAAATTCTGCTAGGATTTCTACCACTTAGGAAAAAGGCCTAGTTAAATTAAGGGTCAAAGATTTTTTATTTATAGCCCAAGAGTTCCCTCTCCCTTTCTGATGTGGGATATTAGGATATCACACTGAAGGCGATATTTGTGTTCCCTATAACAAAAAACTCATTGATCTTGAAGGATTTTCTTTTTCTGAGTTTGTAAAATGTATTTTTGAGAATGATGACATTGACCCTACCAAGCCCCTAGAGGCTAATTCGCTCAAGCCAGAGATGCGCTTATTGCATCACATGGTGAATCACATTTTCCTACCACAAATGAGAAAATTTGCAGATGTCACATACATGCACTACATACATGTACATTTTTATCATGTGGTGTATTCTTGAAAAATAGAGCCTTGATCTAGGCTTTTTATTCATTTCTCACATGTTGCACTATCACAGCAAATCCAACTCCTCTCTCCCCCATGGTATGTATCTCACACGAGTCTTTCGCCATTTTGGCGTAGACTTATCTGAGGAAAAGGTGGTACCCTTTTCAAAACATGACTTGTATGGTAGTGCCACACTTAAACATATGCAAATTGCAAATGTTGATGGTGTCAGGACCACATCCCGTCGTGGTACCCCTTCATCTGTCAGAACTCCTTCTCCACCTCGAGATGTTTCTCCTATTCCTGTAGATCTTGACTCTCCTCCTACTCAAACTATTTTCCCAGCCCCAGTAGTACTTCTGGTCCCTCTCATGCTCCTCCTCCTCCCACCTTTGCCTCTGCCTCCTCTGTTTCTTCCTTTGCTCCAATTTATGTTGATTTGATAGAAGTGGTCTCGTTGATTCAGACTCTAACATCTTCCTTGTCTTCCTTTCAAGCAAAGGTTGACCAAGATTTTTTTGATCTTAATCACTCCATTTTTGACCTATCTGACAAAGTCAAGCACCTCGACAAATCCAATCACACTCTACGCAAAGAGGTAAAAAGAGCCACTAATACCGGGAGATCATTGTGTCGTACAATGGATGACAGCATTGTTTTCATTGTTAATGCGAACAATGCCATCCTTCAACAAATCAGAAAAGAATATGATGAAGGCGTGGTGATGGCTATCCAAGCCAATTCTCAAAAGGTCGAAGAGCATCTACTATGGATCAAACAGGCTTGGGATACACAGTTCAAGCCAAAGGAAACTAAGGAAGAAAAGGCAGCTCGTCTCAAGCGCGAAGTAGATCTGGCATTGGTCGCTAGATATGAAGCCATGGTAGCAGTTAAGGAAAAAGATGAACGAGCTAGAGCTTCCAAAGAACGAGCAACAGCCAGCAAACAAAGAGCTGAAGAGAAGAAAAAAATTCAAGAAATTCATGGATGACCAGTAATTTTTTATTTTTATTTTTATTTTTCTGTTTACAAAATGGGAGAAAGAGAGTGAAAGGGAGATAAAAAACATTAACATTTCTTTCAATCAATTTTTTTTGGAAGGTGAAGATGTAATGGTTTAAACATACATTTTTTGTGTTTTCTTGTGGTTTGGATGAATGTGTATGGATGATGATGGTTTACATTTTTTTTTCTTATGGATGAATGTTTATGGATGTTCGTTTAAATTTTTTGTGCTTATGAATAAATGATATATATATGTATGTGTGCATAACAAATCTGTTATATGTAGTTGTGAGTTTAAAATTCATTTTGACATCATATGGTCGACAGTTCTTTATATACTCTCTATAATTGATGTTTGGGATTAAAAACACACGTGCACATATCTGTTTTGATACACCTCTTTTTTAGAATATTTTTGAATTATTGTTACAAATCATCTTCAATTTGTTCACTACAAAGTTGATTAAATGCCTAGTTTTTACATTTGCATTTTATGTTTAAGGTATATTCATAAAGGGAGAACCCTTGTTGAAAAATATTTTTAAATATTTTCTAGAAAATGTTAAAATGGTTGTAATCATCAAAAAAATGGGAGATTGTTAGCCCAAGGGCTTTTTATTTTGATTTTGATGATTTTCATAAATTCATTTTCTAAAAATAAATAACTTTAAAATGATAATATTTTATATTTTTAAAAAGAAAGTGTTAACATATTTTGAACATTTGAGTTGACATCTTTAGCCAAAAGAAATGACTCAACTCTTAAAAGAATTAAAATACTTACATATTCTTCAATGAGGATATTTTATGTTAAACCCAATTGAAAATTAAGTCAAACACTTTTGAGGCAAAGTATACTTGAAGTATATCAAGTGTGTTAACACCTTTGAACAAATGATTTAACATACTAACAGTTTTATGAAATTGTTTTCAGGTATCAAAAATTAATGTGTACAAAAATAAGTTTTGTGTCAACACAAAAGAGCCGAATCTCTCAAGACTCAAAATGAGTCGATACAAATTGACTTTGTGTCGACACAAAAGTGGTTCCTCACTTTTGGTATCCGGTCATTTGAGTTGACGCAAATAGAAAATGTGTCGACACAAAAGAACCGAGGCTACCTGCAGATTTTGGGTGTCGACACAAAATAGAAGATGAGTCGACACAAAAATCCCGAGCCCACCTGAAGAATTTTGGTGTCGACAAAAATATACTGAGGGTTCCTGTGGAATTTAGTGTCGACACCAAAGAAGACTTGAGTCCACACAAAGTGCCTCCTCTCGGATTCTGAAGTTCAAATGAGTCGACACCAGGCCCAAACGTGTCGACACCATTGTGTTGGTGAGAAAGCTTGTAGAAATTGTGTCGACCCCTTAGAAGAAATGTATCAACCCAACCACTTAAAGGACCTGCTCTGGACATTTTGTGTTGACACCAAAGTCATTTGTGTCGACACCTATGACGAAATTTCAAATTTCTGGCAGACCTCAACGGTTGGATTTTTGGCATTTATTGCTCCTACCAACCTCCAAGGGTCATGAATGCACAAGAACTTATATAAGAAGTAACTTCTCATCATTTAATCTCTTTGGAGACCTACAATCATTGTTCTATTACTTGAATCAATTTCATTACTCTCAAGCTCACATTTATTGCTGAAGCTCCCACTCTTGCTTCTCATCTCTCTTTACCTTCTCATTTATTGTAATTCAATTCTGTAAAGAAAGTGAGTGTTTCTCATTAATTCTCTCATTTATTGTATTCAAGAGTGAGTCACCCTTTGTCCTTTGAGTGAGTGAGTAATATCTCATCAAAGAAGAGTTCAAGAGAGATTAGAAGAAAATAGGGGCTTATTTTTATAAGATCTTCTTGAAGTTGAAATAGGCTTTTAAATATGCTCGTAAACATTCGTTTACTCAAACCAAGTCTTGAAGTTGTAAAGGCTTGGAATGCGCCCATGACGCATTCTCTATAGTGAAAGTCTTAAAGAGTGGATATAGGCTTAGAAGAAGCTGAACCACTATAAAATCCTTGGTGTCTGGTTCTATCTCTCTATCCCTAACCTTTTTCATACTTGCATTGCTTTAATTCTTACTTGTTTTGCTATAATTATTTTTAATATTAAATGGTTTTCAAAAAGGTTTTAAATATTGTTATTATTTTTTAAGACCTAATTTACCCCGCTCTTGGGTTGTTTAGAACTAACACTCGGGAATTTTCACAAAATAAAGGTTTGTGGCTCGATTTGTTGTTCTCATAATTGGGAGACAGTGTGAAATACATGGTGTTTGGTAAGAATGTGAGTGTGAGTGTGCGAGGTTTGTGGGGCCTGTGACAGATATTGTTGGTGTAGCTGACTCGGTCATTTTGGGACGACGTGCTGAGGGGTAGAGATCTCTTAAGGGGAAGAAGGCGGTAGTCTATATCTGGCCTAAGGCCTAAGTCTGGTGGTGTTATTTTACCCTTAAGGGCGAATGATAGTGTGGTGCCATTTGGTTTAGAGTTGGTAGGCGAGGTTCGTTTTGTTTGTCTTATGTTTGGCTGCTATCATGTTCGGATAGCGGTATACCAGTGGTACTTGCGTGGTGACATAAGAGATAGATGTTCTCGGCTAAATATTTTGTGTTTTTTGGTGGGTGTACTGGAGTCGCGAGCTCGAGACTGTGGAGTAGTTTTGCCTACCCATTTGGTTGTTACCTACCTGATGGGATTGAGTGATATGATGCTACCCCGTGAGGAGATGTCATACAGTGATGTGGGTATATGTGGTGTTGTCTTTGGTGGTGGATCAGTGAGGGTCTTATGGACACGTCTGATGTATCGTTGGGATGTGAAGGAGTGGGCAATAGTTAATGTGCTTGGGTAGAGATCTAAGTGTGAAGACCTAGTGCAACGAATGATATACTCATTGTGAATGGTAGCCAACAACATTTGTATGATGATGTCTGATGTCTTTACGAAGACTAGTGATCAACCCTCTTTCAATTCGAGTGTGTAATGGTGGCCCTAAGAGGTAATGACATGGAATAGAGTCTAGAGCTAATTCGTGGTTTTATAAGCAGGAGAGATGCTTTGTGGTTGGCTGACCAGTGAGACTGTCCTTCCTTGGCGAGAATTGAACGTTGGGATCATATGAGTGTGGGTCCATTTACCCGTGGTTCCTTGAAAAGCCTGTTTTCCTTACCTTATAAACTTGAGCGTTTGGGTGACGTTTCTAGAGATGTAGTTTGATTTGTATGGAATGTTGATAGCTTTAGTTCTCGTTGAGTGAGATCCCTAAGGGAGTTTAGTAATTGAGTTGTTTACGTGGTTAGATTCTCGAGTATCAGTTCTGTGGGATTCCTTTCAGAATACAAATCCGTGGTTTAGCCGATTAGGAGATCGTGTTTGGAAACCATACTGGATGCATGAGTTTTGAAAGGACTGTAGAAGGGTTCAATAGTGTGGTTAGCCTAGTGCTGAGACGGTGTGTCCTGAGTGTGATATGTTTGGAAGTTGTTTGTGTTCGACCTTAGGTTCAGAGATGGGTATGTTGTTTGCCCGTGAGATTGAAGTGTGGATTAATAAGGTTCAGTAGTGTATTATGTGGTTTGGGTGGCTTGGGGCGATAGGCGAAAAACCGTGGGTTAAGATGTTTGCGATAGATGCCTACCTCGGGAGCGAAAGTATGGGAGGTGTCTGCATGGTCGTAGAGGTTATTAATAACTTTGGATGAAAGGTTTTAGGATTAGGTTTCTCTTGTTTGGTACCATGCATTTTTTTTAGAATTGCATAGACAATGGGCTTAAGGCCGTGGTGTGGTTGTGATTTTCGTAGTGGATGTTAGGTTAGTGAAGCATAACCTTGTGAAATGATGCTTTCGGGAGACAAAAAGGTG
The DNA here is from genome assembly GCA_032270985.1 of Heliamphora pulchella. NCBI lineage: Eukaryota > Viridiplantae > Streptophyta > Magnoliopsida > Ericales > Sarraceniaceae > Heliamphora > Heliamphora pulchella. Next base: position 7,820 of record JAULJZ010002110.1, read on the forward strand.
GCTTTGTGTCTTTGTGTATGACTGGTGACGAGCTTGTAGTCCTATGGGATGCGTTGTATGAGGTATGAGGATAGATGGTGTTCGTGTGTATGCGAACGAGGTCTAAAAGTTGAGAGTTAGTGTAATAGATGAGTTGGGTGTCATGATTGGGATCGATAGTAGTTGTGTGTCTATGGTCGATGCGGCCTCAAGGTGAGATTTATAGGGTTCTTTGGAGGCCAAGTGTTGAGCGGTATTGGGAGTACCCTGGGGAAAGGTCATGGTTTGTAGCTGTTTTGGGAAGATGGGGATCTCCATGGATTAGTGTTCGTGTTGTGACCCGTGAGTTGGTGCCTAAGGAATGGGTGCTGCAAGAATTCGTCATGGGTTTTTTGGGTGGAGTTTGTTTGCTCCACCATGTGAATGTAACTGTGTAGGATTGTGTTTCCTATGAGATAGGGTTGGTAAGCCAATAATGTTTGTTCTTGTTGACGAGGGAGTTAGTATTGAGGCATAATGTCCTTTTCGGCAACGATTAGCTGAGAATCATTAACCGTTATATGCAACTTGTTCTGGGTTATGTGGGTATGGTCGTATCTCTAGCTCTTGGCGAAATAGGAAATTTTTTGAAACCTTATAGCTGGGATATTCATGTGATGTGTTTCTGATATGCTCTTGTGAGTCTGGATTTGTGTTCAATTTGGAGCTTTGGATTACTCTGAATTCTTAAAGTGCAAATGTGTATGATAGTGTCGATGAGTAGGCTAATATAAGTCCAAACGATCACTAATTGTCAAGTTTAGGGCAATGTAGACTTGAGAGACCGATGGGTATGTGTATGGCGTCATGACGAGGGATGTGATTCAGTTTGTATAGGTAAGTCCATAACTATGGGACTTTTGACTCATGTGGTGTGCTCAATCCTCATGGCTCATGAAGTTCAGGTGGCAGTGTTGGTTTTGTTTCGATGGTTAAAGGACTAGAGTGATGTAGTGTAAGTAATGATATGGTTTTAAGTTGTGATGGTTAGTTGGTCGTAAGGGCATGGGCTATTTTTGGGCGTAGTGCGTATAACCCATGTGAATAACATTCGAGTTTGGGAAACATGTGTTTGGGTTAGAGGAGCAGTCCTCGGTTTACATTAGAATACAGCAGTGAATTTGACTGTGATTTGACGAAGTTGGGAGAATCTCAACGGTGGTAAGACCAAAGTTGCATAGTGTTATGGTTGAGATTGTTTACTCTTCAGGAATGTGTATGTGGTGTGAGATGGCAGCCATAGATGGATAGTCGGTGACCAATGAAGAAGTGGTTGACTCGAGCTCCGGTGTTGATTAGTATAACTTTGAGAATGAAATGAAGGTTTGGTGTGATGTGAGACAAATTTCGGGGACGAAATTCCAAAGGGGGGAAAGTTGTAATGGCCTGGTATGTGTTTATTTTGTGCATTCATGATTTTGGCTAATTGAGGAGACGGAATTAAATTTAGATGTGGGTGTTATAAAATTTTGTTCATTAACGGTTAAATTAATAATATGTGAGAGTGAAAATTGAGATACATGATGATGATGATATGTGAGCAAAATTAGAGGTTTGAGTTAAATTTTAAGGAAGTTTTTCCGAATTTAGCTTCAGGCGTCACCGCTCGAGCGGTGGTCTGTCCGCTTGACCTGCCCATCGGGGAATGTTTGGAACAATCTCGAAGGTTGGAGAAAAATTTGGGGGTTTTATATATATACATGGCCCACGTGAGAACTACCTCATTTCATTCCACCCATTCTCCTCTTCTCCTCTCCATCTCTAGAGAGATAAATCCATGTTCCTTATGAAAACCCTAACCCTCCATCCCTTAAATTGAAGATTTGATCTTAATTAAGAGCAAGCAAGGGTAGAAATCAAGCTTTGGAGGAAGGAGATGGGAGATAAAGCATCAAGGAGGAAAGAACACCCAAGATCTATACCCTAGTTGGGTGATCAGAAGGAATTTCAAGCCTTTGAGCAAATCTAAGGTTGGATTTAGATTATCTTGTATGTTTTGTATATATTTGTGTTGATAATTTGTTTATATGAGTAAAATATAGTAGATTTCATGCATGATTTGAAGGATTGATAGAGTATGTGTGAGTTGCGTTGGGTTCTCATGGAAATTAGAGTTTTAGAGAAATGATAAACCATGAATTTGGGAAATTCTTGCATAAAAAGGGTTTATGAAACTTGAATCTAATGTTTTTCGGATGAAAATTGAGGTTTGAAACATGTTTTATGATGGTTTAAGGGTATTGATGTTAGAAACTCAAAATAAGGGAAAGTCTGGGATTTTTCTCGGGTGACAGCGCGCTCGACCAGATCCCTGTCTGCTCGTGCGGCCATGTGGCTAAAAGCTTGGGCGCTCGAGTGCCCCTCTGTCCTCTCGAGCGGACTGGCTGCGCGGGGCCAACTTCTTTCGATCATATCTCCCTCATTCGGACTCTGAATTTGGTCATGTTTGTACTCAAATTGAAGCCCCAAAAGTCTTCTTTCCAATGAGACTACTCCCACAATAAACCTAATTTTGTAGAAAACGTTATGATTAAAATAGTGAGGGTATATCATGATTTCTTAATCGTTTTTCACCCGTTTTGGCCAAATGTCTTGGAAAATGTTATTTTTCATCATCATTGTCCCTTTCATCATGTTTGTTGTCCCTTGAGCTACGGATACATCTATTTCAATATACTTGGGTTGGATGCATGTATTGTACCGATTGGTTGGATTTTGCAATAAAGTGGATCTTCAATATATAACGAAGGTTTTTAAGATCAATAATGGGTATCTGAAGGTTGTGATATGATATGATCATTATTTGACATTGCTAAGCATTTAGAAGAGAAATATGGGTTTAAAATTTGTATATATGCACATGATAGGTGTATTCCTTATTTTAAAATAACATGATCTTGGTTAAATTAATCATGTGCTATTGGCACTTTGCAAAATTAGTAAAAATGATATGAATTATGAGAAATTGTGTGACAACTAGTATTTAAATAGTAAAAGCAATAATAAATAATAATAATAATTAATATTTAAATCAACTCGAAATAAAATGCCAGACCGAACCTTATAATTAAAGTTTAAAGTGTAACTCAAAAACTTACATCAATTAAAATATTGGTAATTAAAAATAAAAATAAAAATATATTATAGTTAAAAAAAATTTGTAAGAATTCTGACTATACGATAATTCATAAAAATACATTAAAAGTTTATATCGAAATTGTTAGATTTTTCTAAATTAAAATTTTTACATCAAAAATTTTAGGAGGTATACAAATTTACTCACCGTACACTTGTCACTGTTTATGTGAGACCCAGAACCTTTCCTTTTTGAGTTGTATATATATATTCGATGTGATTATTTCTATATGTGAATGCCTCGATGCATGAGTTATGCTTTATAATTGTAGAACAGCATGTTTAGGTGTATATGCTATGCATGCGGGGTTCGGTTTCATAATTTTAAATTCGGTCTTGCATAGCGATGGCCGCTCGAGCGGTGGCCTGCCCACTTGAGTGGGCCTATGTCAATGTGCTGAGTTGGTGGAGACCGCTCGAGCGGGGGTCGAGCGGAGCATAACAGTAGGTTATGTCGGCAGGGACCGCTCGAGCGGTGGCCTGTCCGCTCGAGCGGTGACAGCCTGGCGCGACTTTTTATAAAGCCTGGTAGCTTGGTTTTTTTTGAGCCCAAAATATCTTTTTTCAAGCTTATCTCTTTCTCCACCCTTTTCTCTACCTTCTTTCTAGCCTTCGGGGTGCCCGGGGCTTGGTTTTTAAAGGACGTATAGCAGATCCTTGCTATTGGGGTTGAGGGCTTCGTATCCATCCGGGCGGATTCTCGTTCTGATGCCGTTCAGTTTTGAGACATCGAGCTTTTAGCTCCCCGAGGTAGGTTCTAGACCCTACTGCTGTATAATGGTGTTTTATGTAGTTACGTGTATTTTCACCGGGTAGAAAATACATCAAATGCTATTTTCATGTGTAAATCTCGGTTTTTGGGTAAAAGTGGATTTTTACGCCTTTTTCTCGATTGTATGCATGATCCGGGTACATTGGTATTCGTAGTTTTCAAAAGGAGGTTTGGAAATGAGGAGTTTTGTTAAAATCATGTTGTTGGAGATTTGGAGCTAACCTTTGGGGTTGAGTCTCAATTTCTTTCATATATGTTGTTACATGCTTGTGGATCTCCACGTGGGTGGATTGGATCACTTTTATACTTGCGATGTAAAACTATTTTACGGGTTTTCGTAGTTAAATTAGGTAGGTTTTTAAATGTTATCCCTAGATGTACCGTGACAGTGTGTGTGGTTTGAGTTGGGTTTCTATTGCTCGTTAGTGTAAGTCCAAAAACGTGTGCAGAGTGGGTTCGCTATGGTCCCTCGGGTTAATCCCCGTAAACGCGGCTTGGTTAACTTCGTCCATCGGCCGTAGAAATTCGTAAAGAAGCGAGTCGTGACTTGGTTAACTTCGTCCATCGGTCGTGGAAATCCATAAAGCAGCGAGTCGTGACTTGGTTAACTTCGTCCAATGGTTGTGGAAATCCGTAAAGAAGTGTATTGCCCAGTGGTGGCTTTATTGTTGTAACTCCATATAGAACTTGTCATGACCGGATAGGCCTTAAGTGGTGACTAGGGTAATGGGCATGAATCTATAGTTGTTAACTTTGTCTGTAAGGCATAGTCGGTACATAGGATTTCATTTGCAACTTTTCTCCTCGGCTGTGTGGCCTGAGTGGAGCTTACTATTGTTTACAGCTTTCCCTTAACTGTGGCATGATATCTGTTAGGATGATATGCATAGTTTGAAGGGTGAAAAATGTGGAATTTTATGAGATAAACCTTTTTGAGGCTTGTGACAGCCTAATGGAAAAACCTTTTTGGGCTTGTGACAGCCTAATGGATTAATCCGTGTGTGTGTAATTACATAGCCTGTTTTACAGTTTTACTGTCTATGTTTTGTTGGGTTTCGAATCACGGGGTGGGATTTTCTGAAAAATATTTTCAGGTGACCGTAACGAGTTGACCTAGTCGCAGAGGTGATGGAAGACTTGCTGTAGTTTTTCCTATTTTTGTACATGTACTTTTACATGTAACGCCTGTGATGGCTGGTTTTGTACGCCTTTAGATGATATATTTATTCATTTATGAGATGCATGTTTTCAGTTTATAGTTTATGAGAGTTGAACTGTGGGAATTTTATTCAAATGTTATATCTTTTGATATTCAACTGTAAACCTTATATTCTTAAATGGTTTTGGTGGGCTTTCGCGTGACCCTGGTGTTTGGGGCGTGATAACTTGGTATCAGAGCTCTGGGTTTGAATACCTATGAGCCATGGAAAAGATGGTACATCACCTTGTGAGGATGCATGTGTGCTTGATTGCATGTGTTACAGCGTTTTCCTAACATAGCATGATAGCTTGTGATGTATACGTGGGTATGGAGGTTGGACCTAAGGATTGATAAGTCTTACTTTCGGGCATTTGGATTAACGTACTTGGGAGCCATGTTAGAGACGCATTTCGCTGACGTGATTTCTAGCCAGGAATCTGAGTAGGTTGTTCAGAGTGACGAGGCCTTCTTGTTGGTTCTTCTCGGTATGTGATATGTGATGACATGCTATTAAGTGGCTATGTGTTAGCATGCTTATCTGTCTTTTATGTTAGCAATAACATGTCGTATGGGAGGACAAGGCCGTGGTCGAGGCCGTGGCCGTGGTTCTGGCCGAATGGGCGTTCCAATCCCTTATATTGGGGATGCCAATGCACCCCAAGGACTTGTTACAGAGGGAGATCTGTTGCGTGAGATGGTCGGCTCCATCCGGCAGCTGGCTGAGGCCTCTAGGGGCAGGGAGACCAAACCTGAGCCGATGGCGACGGTCGCAATGCGTGAGTTTTGCTGTCTGTACCCTCCTACCTTTTCTGGGGATCCCAATCCCACGGTTGCCACTGAGTGGCTGGAGCTGGTTACCAGGATCCTCGATTCGCTTCAAATTGAGAAGGATGATCTGCGAGTTATATGTGCCGCCTTCCAGCTGAGAGGGAGTACTCATATGTGGTGGAAGTTCGCTAAGATCACAGTGGCAGGCACCTGGGATGCATTCATGAAGGTATTTCTGGAGAAATACTTTCCAGCGACTCTGAGGGATCGTTACAGAGAGGACTTCCTGTTTCTGACGCAGGGAACAATGATGGTGCTTGAGTACGAGGCTGAGTTTACTAGCCTATCCAGGTTTGCATAGGAGATCGTACCTACTGATGAGTTCTGCGTGAAGCGGTTTGAGAGGGGTTTGAGACCCACTATTCGAGACAGAGTGTCCGCACTTAGGTTGCAGATTTTTGCAGAGTTAGTGGAGATCGCCATGAAGGTGGAGGAAACCTTGTCTGAAACGCTTAGGGATTGAGATAGTAGGAGTCAGCAGGACGGGGGACGTGCACAGTCCCGAGGACGCAAGGACAAGCGTCAGCGAACATCTGGTCCAAGTTCTCACCCGGTGGGGTCGTACCCACCCCAGTTTTCTACATCCAAGACTCCCATAACCTCAACGGGGAGGTCAGATAGAGGGCACTTTGTCACAGATGCCAGCGACCAGGACATCATGTGCCGAAGTGCCAGAGTGCAGCGCCTGTTCAGGCACAGTCGCAGTCGCAGGGGCCAAAGAGAGGATCACCGGTATGTTTTGAGTGTGGGCAGTATGGGCACATCCGGAGGAACTGTCCTCAGGGAGGGAGCATTTCGAGCACAGCAGGAGCACCAACTGTTTCGTCAGGCCATGGGAGATAGATGTATTCACAGCCTAGAGCTCAGACGTCCCAATTTGCAAAGGGAGGAGCTTCGGTACAGTCGGGCCGATAGTCTACAGTTCAGGGCCACAGTGGACCGGCCAGAGCCTACGTTCTTGCAGAGCCCAGTTCTTCCAGAGCACCGGTCGTACCGGATGCTGCTGCTACCACCTCCGTGATCAGAGGTACTCTTCTATTCTTCAGATCATGGGCCAATGTTCTTATCGACACTGGAGCATCACATTCATTCATATCTGCTGCTTTCGCATCTACTTTGGGGTTAGAGATGGACTGGTTGGGTAGTACCTTATGTTTAGAGACCCCAGTCAGTGGGAGTGTGAAGTTGAGTCTTGTCTATAGATCCTGCGTGTTGGAGGTCGCCGGTCGTTGCTTAGAGTTTGACTTTGTTATTCTAGACATGACTGCGTTTGATGTCATCCTAGGGATGGACTGGCAGACCACCTATCGTGCCTTTATCGATTGCGATCGACGGAGGGTGATGACTTATACCCTAGCGGGAGATTGTTTTTGTTTTGTGGGAGACCAGGATGAGGGTTTGAGGTCTTTGTCCAGTACTACGCGGAACCAGGGCAACCTGGGCTTCCTTTTCTTAGCTCTTATGTTGGATGAGGAGATTGGAGTTCGAGACAAGTTACCACCGGTGGTGTGCGATTATCCTGATGTTTTTCCTGATGATCTGTTTGAGTTACCACCGAGCAGTGAGGTGGAGTTCTCTATTGATCTTGTTCCCGGTGCTGCACCCATATCTATACCGTCTTATTGTTTTACACCCGCTGAGTTGCGTGAACTCAAGGTTCAGCTTCAGGAGTTGCTTAACAAAGGGTTCATACGCCCGAGTACTTGTCGTGGGGAGCGCCTGCTCTTTTCGCGAAGAAGAAGGATGGATCGTTGCATTTGTGTATCGACTACAAGAAGCTGAATCAGGTGACAGTGAAGAACAAGTATTCGATGCCGAGGATAGAAGACTTGTTTGATCAGTTGAGGGGTTGGAGCTGCTTCTCGAAGATAGACTTGAGATCAGGATATCACCAGTTGAGGATTAGGGACGAGGACATAGCAAAGACCGCCTTTCGGACTCTCTATGGTCACTATGAGTTTCTGGTTATGCCGTTCGGTCTGACGAATGCGCTTGCTACGTTCATGGGTCTGATGAACCGGATCTTCCATCCTTATCTGGACAGTTTTGTGGTGGTGTTTGTGGATGATATTCTTATATATTCACCCATTAGGGAGGCACACGAGGATCACCTGTGGATTGTGCTACAGACTCTGAGAGAGCATCGCTTGTATGTGAAGTTCAGAAAGTGCGAGTTTTGGATGATGGAGGTGAGATTTTTGGGGCACGTGGTGTCGACAGATGGAGTAGCTATGGATTCGTCAAAGACTGATACTGTGACCGGTTGGGAGTGACCAAAGAGCGTCTTTGAGATCCGTAGTTTTCTGGGTTTAGCAGGCTACTACAGACGGTTTGTGAAGGACTTTGCTAGACTTGCTGCACCGATGACGCGTTTGACTCGGAAGGGGGTTGTGTTTGCTTGGAGTGAGTCATGTGAGTCAGCTTTCCAGGAGCTGAAGATGAGGTTGACTAGCGTGCCAGTTTTGATCATCCCAGAGCGAGGCTTGGGTTATACTGTATACTGTGATGCTTCACACGACGGCCTTGGATGTGTTTTGATGCAAGGGGTAAGGTTGTAGCTTATGGTTCTCGGCAGCTGAAGACGCATGAGAGGAACTATCCTACGCATGACTTGGAGTTGGCAGCCGCGGTCTTCACTTTGAAGACATGGCGTCACTATCTTTATGGTGAGCATTTCGAGGTTTTCTCCGATCACAAGAGCTTAAAATACTTATTTTCACAGAAGGACCTAAACTTGCGCCAGAGACGATGGATGGAGTTACTAGAGGATTATGACTTTGATTTGCAGTATCATCCTGGGAAGACTAATGTGGTGGCTGACGCGCTTAGGAGGAGATCTCACGGGTCGTTACATCAGAAGGACCTAAACTGTAGTAACTCGGCCGGCAGGGCTACTACAGTCCTTGCCTATATCGGAGTGGAAGTGGGAGCATGTCACGATGGACTTTGTGTCGAGACTTTCTCGGTCTCCTAGAGGACACGACGCCGTATGGGTTGTGGTTGATAGGTTGACGAAGTCTGACTACTTTCTTTCCATCCGAGTGAAGGATTCAGTAGAGAGACTGAATCAGTTGTATGTCCGAGAGATAGTCAAGTTGCATGGGGTAACAGTGTCCATTGTTTTGAACAGAGACCTGCGCTTCACATCGCATTTTTGGCAGAGTCTGCAGGAGGCCTTGGGGACGAACTTGATGTTCAGTACTGCTTTTCACCCCCAGATGGATGGCCAATCAGAGAGGACTATACAGATTCTGGAGGACATGCTGGGGGCCTATGTTCTTGACTTTAGAGGTTCGTGGGAGGATCATCTACCGTTGGCAGAGTTTGCATACAACAATAGCTATCAGTCCAGTATTGGGATGGC
>JAULJZ010002121.1:0-17137 GCA_032270985.1 Heliamphora pulchella
CATGCATCAAAGCGAATAAATCATACACCGAACAAATATATGCAAAACACAACATTTACATATAAGTCTCAAAAAGAAATAGGTCCGGGTCTCACACAACCACTGGCCATCCCCAGCGCCACCAGCGCCGCACCTTGCTGTCACTTCAAGAGGCTTTTGTCGCTTCTCCCGAACTCTGTTTTCATCCTGATTTTTTTTGAAATGTAGCTTACAAAATATGCTATTTTTTGTAAAAATCCCTATGTAGATACCCTAATTTGACCCCGCCCAATTTTAGGTGAATTCGATGATGAAACAGTTAGAATTGTGCTTCAGTACGATCCTCGAGAAATGATCCAAGCTCAGAATTTGAACCCCAATCATCATAACCTTCAAACCAATGAAATTATGTTGAACCACCAATAACTTGCTATGCAAGCCATTCCAAAAGTGGTGACCGCCATATTCATTAAAGCAACCGCCAATAGAATCTCTTGGAAACCCTAGGCAAAAGTGGCGACCGCCATCTCCAACTTGGAGACTGCCAACTTGCATTGTGGCGATCGCCAATAGATCCTTGTGGAACCTTTTTAAACATGGCGACCTCTAACTCATAACATGGCGAACGCCAACTCCAAATGACCTGATATGCCCCAGAATGTGGCAGCATCTCATTGGTTGAAGAATTTTATAAATACCGTACCCCAGCGTACATTTTCAAGGGAGAAAATTAGTGAGAGAAGCTCTGCCGAGTCGCCGAGCAATCCGAGCCCTGACGTCGAAACCCTGCCGAAGTATCGAGAGCCGAACCTCCGACTGATATTGAAACCCTAACTTGGATCATTGCCCGAAGAGCAAATTGTCATTCCCCGACTCGAGGATTCTTTAGTAATCCAGGTGCCTTGTTTGGATCCCCGATTCTTCTAACTCCATTCTCTCTCTTTTGGAGTGATCGGGTTAAGTTTAATTTTAATTTACATGTTTCTTTCGTCACATAGTTATGCTTGTTTGTTATTTAGCTTGCCTTATGTAATTTGTTTATTTTTTAGTTGTTAATTTACCCACATTTTACACTTAGCACATTGTCATTATTTTATTCATTAATTAGTACTAATGTAATTTGACAATATGACTAAAACAATGTCGTTATTATTATAATACAAGTACTTATATAAAAATAGTAGCAATTGTCAATATTGCACCCATTTAATACTAATTTTTTTAAATCTTAATTTAGTGTTTACTTTGCTAGTATTTTTTTTCTTTTAATATTAGTTTAATGTTACTATGTCTTTTCTTTTCTTCTTCTTGTAATGTAGCTTTGTTTTTCTTTTAATATTTCATTCTATTTCTTTTCTTTCCTTTTAATGTTAGCTTAAAGTTCCTTCACTAGCATTAATTTCTTCTAAAATTTATTTATTTATTATTATTTTTTTTTATAATATAAGTTTAATGTTCCTTTTCATTGAAACATTAGTTTAATACTCTTTTAATAACTTTATGTTTCTTTTCTTTTTCTTTTCTTTTAGCATTAGTTTAATATTCTTTTCTAGCATTTAATTTTCTTTCTTTTTTCTTTATTACTAGTTTTTATAATGTAGTATTTTATTTATTAGCTTTATTTTTCTTATAAAGTTTTATTTTCTTTTTTTATATAACTTTATTTTTCTTTTATAGTACTTCTTTTATTCTTTTATTTTGTTAAACTCCAAAATCACAAAAAGCCTTTTAAACTAGATTTTATTTTTAAATGTAATTTCTTCTCTTTTATTTTCTTTTATCGTTGTTTCCTTTAAAATATAAATAGTTAGATTGTCGTTTGTTAATATAACATTTTTCTAACATCTTTTCATTTTAGTATAAGTTTCTTTTGTAAACTTTCTTTTTATAAGATTTTTATGCATCTTTTTTTATATATTTTTTTATTTCTTTTATTAATTCATCATGTTAACCTAGTTTGCTTTGATAATATGCATGTTTTAGTTAATTTCTTCAAAATTATATTTAGAATAGTTTAGTTTATTTTGTAACAATTCATATTTAGATAATTTTAGCATGTTTTTGTTCTTCATGATAGTTAGTTTGTTTTAATAATATTGCATGCGGGTGTGCTCCATATATCCTTTAGCTAGAAATTGCATATTGTAGAACTTAAAAATTTTCAACAAAAAGGGATTTTGAAAATTTAATTTTCAAGGTGTTAAAATATTTTTTTTTTCTAAACATCTTTAAATTCTCTTATTTTTGACCATTTTCTAAAATCCCAAAATCCTGGCGCCACAGTGTTTTCTGGCAACTCTGCCGGGGAGTGGTTTATAAAATCAAATAAGAGAGTTAGACTTAAAAACATCATTGGTTCTTAATATGTATTTTTTTCATTTGCACTGTCGCATGCATATGCATTGTTCTTCAAACCCCCATGCCTAGTCGATCTAATGTCCTGCATCACTCCAGGCATGGGAGGTATATACCCGGCTCTATTAAGAAGGTACTCGGTTCGATTGACCAAAATTAGCCTTTTGCATGTAGTAGCTTAGAACTCTCATTAGGTGCTGCTAACCCTAGTAAGATTATGTGTTTTGTTAATTGTATGTTTTGATTGCGATTGTTAGGATTATTTGTCCAGATTCGACTAGTTTCTTTCCCGGGTTCAGCCCGAGTTTTTTATTATCCCTTATTGTTTAGGTTAGCCTTTCCTTCGGGTTCTTACCCAAGTTTTGTTCTTCACCTTGTTTGGTTTTCACACCGTAATTTTCTTCTCGGGGTCATGCTCGTGCTTTGTTTTGAAACCTCTAGGATAGCTTCTGTCTCTTTCGGACTCTTCTTGGGTCTATACCCCTGCCTTTGTTTAGGCTCGCTTCCTTCAAACCTTTGCTATACCTACGCGAGCTAGTCTTATTTTTCTACCGGAGTACTATCCGTTTTCTTTTAGAATCCTAGATTGAACTGGTCTCTTGAAGGTTAGAATTATTTTCTTGTCGGAGTGCTGTCTGTTTCTCCGTTTAGATGAACCTTCCCGCTAGAATTTAGTTGATCCCATTCTTAGCCATCATCTGGTTTTTGAGTCATCCTATTGTTACGCTGGCAGTATGAGCCCGACAGGGGCATTGTTTCAGTTTCAGTGGTTATCTGCTTATAATTTTCTGTTTCGGGTATCTGGGATATTTATTATCTGTCAATAGAATTCTTGTCTAGAAAGTGTTTGATACTGGTCATTCTACTTTCTCAATACAGGTTTTCCTCGGGTCTAGATCATTGAGCCAGAAAGATTATAGTCGACACGCATCTAGGCAATATCAGGGTCAGGTAGACTCTATAGAATATTTGAATAGCTAGCTGAGTCGTCGAAAATGGCAGAGAATGAGGTGAACTTGACAGCTCTGGTGAGAGCTATTACTAAGATATAGAGAGCTATAGAGCAGTAGACCCAAGTTCAAAACCAATATCAGGCACAAATTCGGGCAATTCAGGCCTGTCTGCCCGGTGTGAATGGACAGCTAGATGACATAAATAAAAAAGGTGAAGACTTTTTTTACGATAATCAAGGACAGGAGATACCGCAAGTTGCTGTGCCACCTCGGGTTCCCCGCCCAATTGGGGTAGAGGAGGAAAACACTGCTCAGTCTAGGAAATTTGCGCTGGCAAAGAAGATTGACTGAACGAAAAAAGTATTAAGAAAGGCTAAAGGTGTAGAGGAATATATGCTGGATGTGGGCAGTTTATGTCTTTTCCCAGATGCCAAATTTCTCGAAAAATTTAAAATGCCAGAGATGAAGATGTTTGATGGCACTTGAGATCCCTGAATTCATCTGAGAATGTACTTTGGAACTCTCTCTCCCATGGGAATTGATGATCAGCTCAAGGCCCAATTGTTTCACTGATCACTTTCTGGGGCAGCACAAAGGTGGTTCCTCTCTTTGGCGGTGGCTAAAACCAGGACTTGGAAAGATATAGCTATAGCTATAGCTTTTATCCGAGAATTGGAAATGACTCGCCAAGAGAATCAAAAATCGTTTGTTGATTTCTTGACCCGGTGGAGGGACAAAGCTGCAAAGATGACGAACCGACCCACTGAGAAAGAACAAGTAAGGATTGTGGTTAAGAATCTGTAGTCCCCACTGAAGCGTTACCTTATCACACAACTGCTTTCTACCTTTGAACAGCTATTTGATGCTGGGTACAGATTGAAGACGCCATACAATCTGGGGATATCAAAAAAATTGAGCCCAGCCAGAAACCAATGAGGAACTTCCCTGCAACCAACCAAAACCAATCTGTTGCCACTAACCTCATGTCTCGCATGAACGAGGTGAATCTTCTGAACCCTTCATCCTCCGCTCAATAATCCAACAATACCCAATAGTCAAATAATGGCCAGCAGCAGCAAAAGCCAAGGGGGATTTTCACTCCCCTCAACATTTCATTATCCACAGCCCTGAATCGACTTGTCGAGAAAGGGCTTATCAAGCCATTGGATCCCATGCCTATACCTGATATCCTACTACTGCGATTTAATGCTTCTCAGTACTGCACCTTCCACCAAGGTCACAGGCATTTAACTGATAAGTGAATGAGGCAGCGCCATGAGGTCCAGAATCTCATCGACAACAAAGTGATCCCTCCGTCGTCCGCCGCTCCAAAGCCAAATGTCACAACTAATCTCCTACCAAACCCTGCTAATAAAACTGGGATAAATTACATGTTTTTGGGGCAATCAAAAGATCCAAGCCGATATATCTGTTCAGCATATCTGCCGCGCCCTAATGTTTCAGCAACTGAGGATCAAACACCATGCTCATTTATTATGGCTAGAAACGACCGAGATAGGATGGAGGAATGGAATGATAATACCTGGGGATGGTATCGAATGGTAATCCAAGCCTACTAGCAAGAAGAGCAGGAACGCAATGAGGAAGACGATTGGCCGCTGGATTATCCGGCACGACCTTATGGATTTGGCCACGTGCTTGGTGGCATTACTCTTTTCCAACTTTTTGAGGAGGAGATATATGTCGACGAGATGCAATCCTATTAGCTGGTAAGGGTCGTGCTGAAATTAGATGGGGCTGAGTGGATCAATTTTTGGGTTGCTCAGGAACAACACATGGAGTACATCGGAGAAGACATCTAGGAAGAAGTCGATAATACATGGGCTATTGAGGATGATGAGGAAAGAAGAGAAAGAGCAGTGGTCGACGGGTTAGATGATCTGTGGGCGTTTGAAAGCCCTCTCTACATAGACAAAGTAAGACAGACTGAAAGTACGATACTAGGATTATGGGATCCCGATGATGGTGTGGAACATCTAACCAGGAGTGGACGGCATTTCAAGCTGACTCAGTTGGAAAAAGGGCAGTTAAGCAGGAAAGGGAAAGAGAAAGAACAAAAAGAAGAGGATGACGCTGTGCTGAAGCAGCTTAAAAAGATGCAAGCCAATGTCAGCATTTGGGTCTTATTAATGGCCTTGCACAAACATAGACAAGCTGTGCTGAAGGTCCTGAACAATGCCAGTGTTTCAATAGACGCGATCCCAGAGCAGCTTGTTGGACTCATTCTACCAGCTGTAGAATCAAAAGTCATCTCCTTTTTTGATAAGGATCTACCAGCAGAAGGAAAGAATCATAACAAACCCCTGCGCATAACCGTTAAATGCCTAGAAAAGTATGTCCTGGTGACTCTCATTGATAATGGATCTGCATTAAATGTTTATTCGCTCAGAGTAACAGTTTTCTTGGGACTAAAGCTGGAACATTTCACACCTAGTAATCAAGGGGTCCGGGCCTACGACAACACGAGGAGAGACGAGCTAGGCTTGGTATCATTCGCATTATTAGTAGGGCCTTTGGAGACATCAGTTGAGCTCCACGTACTAGACGTACTGGCCTCTTTCAACCTGTTGCTAGGCAGGTCTTGGCTACATGACCCGAACGTCCAGGTAGTGCCATCGACTCTTCACCAAAAGCTGAAACTAATAAGGATTGGTACAGTTCTGACTATCCGTGGAGAAGACAGCATCCAACCCCCAAGAGGAGAAGGCTCGAGAGGAGAAGGCTCGACTCTCTTGGAAGTTCAGCATGGCGAAGGAGACGTGTCGCTAAGTGGCTTCCGATTTGATGAAGCACAGGCTATCCAGATGCTATTAAATGAAGCAGAGACGTACATCAACCCAAGAGCAATTACGATGATGAGGCAAATGATGAGGTAAATGTCCTACTTCCTGGGCATGGGGCTAGGGCGTAAGCAGCAAGAAATTCTTGAACTTGTCTAGGTATTGCCAGCTTCTCGCTGTTTTGGTCTGGGATACAAATCAATAGGAGAAGATTTGGAAGGGCCTAAAAGGGGATGGAAGGCTAATTATTCAGGAACACTCAATGGGTATTTTGTCAAAGAAGGAGAAGACTTCCCGTAAGGAAGTGAAGAATTGGACTTTAGAGTCTTGTGATGTACATATTGTCTATTCTGAGTCCAAGTTCAAGTCGAAGTCTGTGGTTGAGGGCACGTCTGTTTGTGCACCTCCCCCTGTTTTTGCCTTCGAGTTTGTAATTCCCTCTTCTTTCAATGAAATGAATGAAATTTTCGATTACTCTGCTTTGTTTGATTTATTTCATACGCTTTCCAATGATTTTGAATTCGATGGGAATATTCTCAAAAAAATAAAACTTTTAATAAAAAGAGAAGAAGAAATGCGTGCTTAACCAATAATTGAAAAAACTTTGTCAATAAATCTGGGTAATGAAACTAACCCACAAAATGTACAAATTGGTTCTTCCTTATCCTTAGTTGAAAGAGAACAATTAATAACTTTATTAAAAGAATTCAAAGATGTGTTTGCATGGTCTTACAAAAATATGCCCAAAATTGATCCCGACATCGTCCGCCTCCATATCTCCTTGTACCCTAATGCTAAGCCAGTCAAACAAAAATTAAGATGGATCTGGCCAGAATGGGCTCTGAAGATCAAAGAAGAAGTTGCCAAACAGATCAACGCTGGATTCCTAATGGTAACCGAGTATTTAAAGTGGGTGGCTAATATTGTTCCAGTGCTAAAGAAAGACGGATGCATTCGGGTCTGTGTGGATTTTTGGGACCTCAACAAGGCTAGCCCAAAAGACGATTTTTCACTACCGCACATTGACGTCTTGGTATACAGTACAGTGGGGCATGCCTTGTTGTCACTTATGGATGGCTTCTCTGGGTACAACCAAATTCTGATGGATCCCGAGGATAGGAAAAGACGATGTTCACTACACCCTGGGACACCTATTGTTATCGTGTGATGCCGTTTGATTTAAAGAATGCAGGGGCAACCTATCAGAGGGCTGCCAATACTTTATTGCATGATATGATACATAAGAAGATCGAAGTGTACGTGGACAACGTGATAGTCAAGTCCAAGGATTGAGATAGCCACATCATAGCACTGCGAAAGTTCTTTGAAAGGATTTAGAAATACAAGATGCGACTCAACCCACAGAAGTGTGTCTTCGGAGTTACTACCGGAAAGATGCTTGGGTTTATGATCACTCAACGAAGCATTGAAATCGACCTCTCAAAGATTAAAGCAATTTTGAAAATGCCTTCTCAAAAAACCGAGTGAGAAGTTAGGGGCTTCCTGGGAAAAATATAATTCATCAGTCGATTCATCGCAAAATTGATAACTACCTATGAGCTACTCTTCCGTCTGCTGAGGAAAGGAGCCAAATTTGAATAGGATCAAAAATGCCAAGACGCCTTTGATGCCGTACGATAGTACCTGTAAAATTCACATGTTCTAGCTCCTCCCGAACCTGATAGGCCACTGATCCTCTACTTGTCAAAGACTGACTCAGCTATGGGATGCATGCTGGCGCAAGAAGGTGAAATTAGAATCGAAAAGACAGTCTACTACTTAAGCAAGAAGATGATGGAGTCAAAAATACGATACACACCACTGGAAAAGACATGTTAGGCCTTGGTTTGGGCTTCCCAAAAACTAACATGCTGTCTTTTACGGTGAATATCATTTCTCGAATGGACCCGTTAAAATACCTGTTTGAAAAGCCGACACTGACAAGAATGTTGGCTCGATGGTTGCTGTTGTTATTAGAGTTTGATCTTAAATATGTCACCCGAAAGTCAGTCAAGGGTAGAGCAGTAGCAGAATTCCTGGACGACCAACCGATTGAGGGAGGTGAAGACACAGAGTTCCAGTTTCCTAACGAACAGCTGATGAAAGTCAGGGATGACAAGTGGACTTTATATGTTATGGTGCATCCAATCAGTATGGCTATGGAATAGGAGTCCTTCTTGTCGCACCTGACGAATCACATGTCCCTTTGTCTTTGAAGCTCAATTTCAAAGTTACTAACAATCAGGCTGAGTATGAAGCATGTTTAGATGGATTGGAGGCACCCTTAGAATTAGGGACAAGGAAGCTGGAAGTCATCGGAGATTCAACCCTGGTGGTTTCACAAGCGAGAGGAGAATGGAAGGTCAGGGACGTGACTTTGATTCTCTACCATCAAGAACTAGAAAAGCTGATACCGTGTTTTGAATATGTGATCTTTACCCACGTGCCAAGATTACAGAACAAGTTTACTGACGCACTAGCCACCTTAGCATCCATGATCGACATACCACTCAGAGTCCAAATGAGGCCTTTAATAATTGAACAGAAAAGAAAGCCGGCATTCGAGACGACGACCGTGATCGAGAAAAGTACTGACAACCTTCCATGGTATTTTGACATTTAGAACTTCGTAGAAAAGCGAGAATATCCCAAGTTTTCCAATAGGAAGGACAAGAGAGCAATACAACCATTATCCGCGCAGTTTGTCATTTGTGGTGGAAAACTGTACAAACGAGGGCATTCTGGGGTCAATAAGCTATGTGTCAACATAGAAGAAGGCCAAGAGTTGATGAAAGAGATCTACACGGGAGTCTGTAGGCCACACATGAGTGGAAACATATTAGTTAAGAAAATCTTATGACAAGGATACTTTTGGATGACAATAGAGACAGACTGTATACAGTTTGTGCGGAGGTGTCATAAGGGTCAAATTCACACAAACCTTATGCATGTACCCCCATCTCAACTGTATAACCTGACGTCATCATGGCCGTTCTCAGTATGGGGCATTGATGTAATTAGCAGAGTAATACCAAAGGCGTCAAATGGGCACGAGTTTATTTTAGTGGCCATTGATTACTTCACCAAGTGGGTAGAAGCAGCCTCCTACTCAGTATTGAAAGCCTCTCATGTTGCTAAGTTTATCAAGCAGAACATCATTTGCCGATACGGGGTCCCTCATGAGGTTATCTCGAATAATGGTTCACATTTCCAAGGAGAGAGGCCTTGGATCATTTCGAGGAATACCGAACAATGACTCACAAATTCTCACCATATCGACTGCAGACCAATGGAGCAGTTGAGGTTGCAAACAAGAACATCAAGAAAATCCTACAAAAGACGATCAACTCGCATAAGGATTGGCCGAAACATCTACTATTTGCACTTTGGGGATACCAGACGTCGATCAGAACTTCAACAGGAACTAAGCCATACTCTTTAGTGTACAGGATGAAAACAGTGCTTCCCATTGAGGTAGAAATCCCTTCGCTAAGAGTGGTGTCTGTGGCCAGTATTTCAGAAGCAGAATGGCAAAGGAACCGAATGAAAGAGTTGCTCTTGTTTAATGAAAGAAGGCTGCAAGCTAAGAGGAGCACGGAACAGGAGAGAGAGCTTCTTTCTCTAGAGAGCTCTCCCCAAGGCTCCCATGGTAAATCTGATTCATGCAACGCTAGAGCCAAATGATCTTGCATAGTAAATTGATGTAGAGACTGCTCTCCTCTAGGGTCTCATGGTGTATACGGTGTACGGATCTCATATGGGCATCTAATGCAGAAGGTATCAGTGCTTACAAGCTTACAGCCATCTTTTGTGGGCAAATGATTTGAGATCGGACAAAATAGAGGTTGGTTCTTTTGTTCTTAGATGGAATCAACCTAGTTTATAGCTTTTAGATCTGGGTTTGCTCATATCAGATCTGGGGTTGCTGATTGTACTTTTACGTAAGGTTGAGGTTTCATCACCTTATAGCTAGATCCGAGTTTTTTTCTATTTAAGACTATCTATTAGTGTTTTGTATATTCAAAATGAATATGGTTTGTTGAATTTTGCTAAGATTGTATCCATATGAATATTTTGTTGGCTATCTCCATAGCCTTGAGAGTTAGTTCTCGTAAGTGCGTTTTTTAGTACTTAGTAATTTTCTGTTAAGCTGGGATTTGGTGTAGTACAATATCTACATCACTTTCGGTTTTGAGCAAAGATGGTTAGGTTTCAATTATTGAAGATGAAGTAATGTGCTGGGAACAAATTGAGCTAGATCTGAAAGTCTTTGGTTCAGTTTGGGCCAGGTTCTGTCATGGCTGAAGCTGACCTAGAGTTTTTGTGTGCGCGTTAATAGAACATCAGGTCTGTTATGGTCCTGGTTGTTTGCCAAGTAAGAGGTTCACGATACAGGGATTTGCTACGGACGAAGATGGTACGCGCTTTACGCGCTGGTGCTGTGATGGGCCTCGTCTTTTTTCTAGAGGTTGTTGGGGAAATTGCCGAAGGCGCAACCTATTTGAAGCTGCTGTCAATGCAGCACGTATGTGCTGTTGCCGATGGATCCTCGGCAGAGAAGATGAAGTGGGAGATACTCCCAGTGTAACGCGTGGTTGTTGCGTTGCCAGGGTTGATATGAACGTGATTGAGATGTTGTTGCAAGTAGTTTTACTTTGATAGAGGAATACCATTGGTTTGGGCTAAAACCGTGGATGCTAGCTGACCTTTAGTTCAGGATTGCATCTTGAGGGCCCACAGTCAAGTGGGACCCGTGGGATTCGGTTATTGCTGAGTGGGTTGTGTTTCTGAATTGACTCATAATTGAAGACGAGGTGGTGTTCACGCGCTGTGAGTGCTCTGCCAATTATGACACCTGACCAATTCTTCTAGGTTGTTGCAGGTTGCATTCCCACTGGTTTTGTGCCTTATTTTTGCATTGGGAACACTGGTTGCGTGTTTTTTTGCATTTGGAACACAGGGTACAGGTTGCAAGGCATTGCGACTAGCGTCTAGTTTTTTACAAAATCGTGGGGCAGTGGTTTTATGCAAACTCTGGTTTGCAAAACCGTGAAGGGTTGTAATGCCTTGAAGGAGCTGATTAAGGTAGGCCAATGGGCTTTAGCTCATGGGATTTAGCTTGTGCCAGGTTAGGAGGTTTTGAACTAGAGTGGAGTACAAGTGAGTAAAGGTTGGCGCTTTTTTATGCTTGAACCGAGAGGTTTTTTAGTGATCATGGTGTATGGAATTAGGTATACTGGTGAGTGGGATCCACGTGTTGTAAAGGTGGGTCCTGCCACCTTGTGGTGGTTGCATAGATGGGTACTTTTGAATTAAGGTCTCTTTGGACGACTCCTTGGTACTTCTTGCTGGATGTTTTTTTGGGTTCTTTCTTATTCGAGCTTTCTTATATCCTATCCTTTCCCCCTTGCCGTCGGGGTGTGTGTTGCCTTATTGAGGATCTGAGGTTGCTTTGGATTGGATGAAGATCTGTCTGTACTTCTAGTTGGGTACCTATGGTGGGGGCCTTTTGGTGGTTCTTTGAGTGGGGTTCTAGCTGATGGCCTACTTCGTCTAGATTTGATGATAGTGTTTCCTTTGGGATGGCTTAGGTTTCTCTTAGCCGAATTCTCTGGGAATATTCTGCCCATTACTTATTGCTGACTTGTAGGGGTCTCCTACCGCTTATGTTTGGCGACCTTGTGCACAAGGTAATTTGGTAATTTGTGTTGGCCGATTTTGAGCTGGAGTTTTCTAGGGCTGATCTGTCATTGCTTCTTTTGGCTGGCTAGGGGCTCATCTATCCCGGGCACTTTACTCAAAGACCTCTGATGGTTCCCTTTCGGATGTTCTTTGGACCTGTGGTTTGATCATTGGGGGCTCTTTTGTCAGAGCCTTTATTTGGATATGAAGGTTTCGTTTTCTTCGCTTACTCAGGCTACGTCAGTTTACCTGGTTGGTTTGAGGACAAGCCCCTTCGACCTCCTGGGCATTGAGGTTTGGTTATTCTCTCAGTTTTATAGAGGTTCTTTGGCATATCTTCTTAGGAGAGTAGGTCATTTCTTGTCTGAGGTTTGGAGCTTTTCGAGGAGCCGAGCTTCAACAGGATTTAATGATTCTTTGACAGGATTTTTGAGGAGTCTTGGGGTGATCTTTGATGGTGTTACCTCAGGACTATTGGTTTAGGGACTATCTTTGGTATGGACTTATTTCATCACTTCCACAGGGGTGATCTTGACTTTATTATTTTCTCCCTTTGAGTTGGGGAGTGTGACTATATCTGAAAGACTAAGTTCACCTTGGTTGGGTTTTGGGGTTTGCCCTTCTCCTTAGGTAGTTCTTTTTTAAGAGCCTTTTGGGTTTGGATGTCCATTTCTACCTGTTGGATCTCTTATTTTCTCTTGTTCTTGTCTGAATTTTGGAGCCTATTATCCTTTGTAGGAACCAATCTTCAGTAGGAATTAAGAGTTTTTTAGCTTTTGGCAAGTTTTTCTAGTTCTGTCCTTTGTTTGTATAATTGTGTTTTCCTATCCGTGCGGGATGTGCATGGTTTTTTACTTTATTAGAATGTTTCCCTTGCTGATGAGCTGTGGTTGGGTGTGCTCGTAGTTGCTTTTATTAGGTCTTGGTTGTTAGGAGGTCTCCTCCTACATGTTAGGTGAGTTGTGTAAGTTGTTATTTTCCTTTGTTATGTTGGTAAGTGATGTAACTACTTGGGCTATGCCCCTTGGATTCATGTACATTTTTCTTTTCTTTTATGTTACGATTAATTACCTAAAAAAAAGCTGTAGGCTCTGTTTCATGTACAAGAATACCAAAGCAGGATAGCTCGAGCATTCAATAAGAAGGTCAAGACCCGGGATCTCAAAGAGGGCGATTTGGTTCTTAAAAAAATCAGAGCTCCTATCTTCAACCTAAGAGGCAAATTCAACCTAAACTAGTCCCAACCGTTTCTCATCAAAACTATCATGATCAGAGGTGCAGTCATTATTATGGATTTGGATGGAAATGTGTTCTCCACTCCAGTTAACCTCGATCAACTCAAAAAGTACTATCCTTAAGGTAAAAATAAAGATAAAATAAAAGCTCACTGAATTGAAAATCGAAAAAGCAGCTCAGGTAAAAGTTAGAGTAGCCCGCAAGGTCGAAAACTCGAAAGGGCGACCTTGGCAAAAATTAGAGCATCACAAAAGGAGAGTGTTAATACACGAGAACAAACCGAGCCCGAACTATATTATGGCTTGATTCCATCTTTTTGGGATACGTAGACAGCTTCATTTAAGAAGTCTGGCCACATTCTTTGTTTTTAACCATCTTTGAATCTAAGTAAGACCAATGCAAATTAATTTTTATATTTTGATAATAAAGTCATTTAATTGGATTGAAAAAAAAAACTTTGGATAATTTTGAACCTTCTTTTCATTACTTTAGTTTCAGATTACAAAGTTTTGAAAATAAAAGGAAGGGCACAGAAGTTCTAAACTCTACAAATAAAATAAAAAAGAAATCTGTGAAATTTTCAAAACAAAACAGAAGTCCTCAAGTCTTTCTCCTGTTTGTTACTTGTTTCCCTTCTTCTTTATCCTTCTTCTCCTTATCCTGCATCAGTCATGTCTTGTACTCATCAAGAAGCTCAGGACACTACAGTTCCTGCATCTCCATCTGTGAACAAGATCGCCAGGCATCTTGATATAATGCTAGAAATGGGGCCCATAGTGTAGATGAATATAAACGACCTCAGATGCTGTGAAAGATGTTCTGACTGCGACCGAACTGCCGTATGATCCAATGGGGGTAATAGAAACTAGTCTGACGCAGACCAATCAGCAGAACACCAGGGTGATCTATGGAGGTCAGAGTCAAGGCAGGGATCCGTCACCAGGGGCACTGCCAAGTAATATCTGGGCCAGTCAAAGAAGAAAAGTACTGTCGCCAGGCTGCCTCGGTGTTGCATATCTAGTAGTAGGGGCGGTAAAGGAAAGCTGCAGCACTGTGCCTGTCAGTAGATGGTTTTTGTATAAGATTTACCATCTCTATCAGCCAGATCTGCAACAAAAGTTAGAACAGTAAGAAAAAAAAGCCTTGCAGTGTGACGAAAAATTTAATGAAAAGTAAGATTTTAAGCTTACCTAAAGAAGTAAGGGGCTGCCAGCAAAAGTAGTGGTCTCACCACGATGAACAGCATCTAAGCTCAGTAGTGTCTCGGCCAAGACAAGTGGTACAAAGTCCTTTCCCATCCACATCTAGCTTGCGATATTAACCAGTGCGCAACTAATTTGCCCGTCAGAAGGGACAAGGAGATACCGGGTAAAAAGACAAAAACAAAGAGGATAACGTCGCTGCAACTAAAAATTAAGGTCATTAAGGTCACCGGTAGGACAGAATCTGTCAATGATCCAGGGTATGTCAAGACAGTCATCCTGTGTCAGAAGGGAGGCCTCCATCCTAGACAGGCCACAGAGCTGTATCATCTGCTGACGGGTCGAAAGAAAGAAAGTGGGAATCACAACGGAGCTTCGTGGAGTCAAATCCAAAATAGCAACAAACTCCTCCACAGTAGGGCATTGCTCTTCCAGGCAGAACCAAAAGACGTGGGATTGCGGGTCCCATAACCAAGCAGTTGCTTTCAAGAAAGGTTCGTCAATCTTTATGGTCATGAGAGGAAAAAAGGAGTTGATACTGAAAGAGGCAAAGTTCAAACGCTCGATATGGGAGAATGCCTCGATCCATGAAGAGATGGGACTAGCCATCTGGGTCAGAACAACAAAAAATGGGGCCTCTAGGGCTGTATTTACAAGGCAGGAAAAGGCTGGGGAACGAAAAAGCAGCAAAAAGTACAACAAATATGGCAGCCACCACCTTGAAATAGGCGACCGCCAACTTTAAAGGGCACCGTACAATGACATCAGCCCTTTGACCAGGTAACCACCATATTGGATTGTGGTGACCGCCATGTCAGTCTTGATGGAAGTGGCGACTGTCATGTTAGATTGTGGCAACCGCCAAGTTTTAACATGGCGGGTATGTATCAGTTTACAGTTTGTGTGGCTTGTGTAAATTTTAACATTTGTACTATGCATCCATGACAGTTTAAGTAGCAAATAAAGGAAAGTCATACAACAGATGAACATATAAGCAACAAACGGCACGAAGGCCCAAAATATATTAAAAATGGCAAAATGTATGAAAATGTAACTAGGACACTCAGGCCCAATAAACAATAAACTGGGGCACGTAGGCCCATAAATGTATCAAGCTGGGACACACAAGCCCATGAAAACTAAATGTATCAAAGTAATATATCATAAATAAAATTGGTGGGGAGCTCTTTCTCTCTCAATCATGCCTCGAACGGACTCGGCAGGAGGAAGGGCCGGCTTCGTCTGAGCTGACGTCCTCAAAGAGGCTCTCGATGTCGTCATCACCATTGCTGCCGGATGAAGAAGATATGGCTTTGGAACGGCTCCTGACAAAAGAGATGGATCCCCTGGAACAAGCTCTAGAGGAGGCAACACGAGATCCACGACCTCGAGCTGGGACCGGAGCTAGAGGCAGAACGGGAGCCTGATGAGGTACTATGTCGATAGCCAATACTGAAGGCTGTCAAAAGAGAAGCAAGACTCAGAACAGAATAATGAAAGAAAGTGCAGAAAAGCTGAAAGAAAATATGAGGTACTCACAATAGCCACTGGCGTAAAGGTAATGCCAGCTGCTCGAATAGTGTCATCTATATGTCGGACCAGTGCTCTTAGGCCGGTAACCATCAGCATCGTGCGATCCAACCAAGCCTGGTCAATCTGCAAAGAGCAAAAGAGAGCAGTTCAAGAAAATTAGACAAGGAAAGAAGGAAGTAACTGAAGGAAGGGTGAAAGACAAACCTGGCCGATCTCAGCCCTGAACTCCGGCGCCGGTGGAACAGGAACTGGCAGAGAAATGGGAAAGCCGTATGCAACTGTCTGAATCTCCCAAGGAATCTCTGTACTCCTCGTCCCTCCAGCAGCAGCAGCAGCTCCAGCTCTCATAGCATCAGCAACAGCTCCTCCAGCAACAGCATCAGCACCTACATAAGCATCAGCAGCCTCCGGCACTTGTCTTCGCCTCCTACCGTCAGGTATAGCTGGGCCAGGGCCTAGAGGTCCCAATAGATGTGCCCGGGCCCAAGCTGTATAGTCTCCCATCGATACCAGCAACTCTACAGCAGGAGTCCCCACAAGCTCTAAGAGAAGATCTACCCGGCTAAGATGATCAATCCGGCGCATGTAGGTTGGAGGGACCACTGGAATCCAAAAGTGATCAAGGCCGAGTGACTGGCCGACCACACACTCCCCAAGATAATACTCCTGTCTGAATGGACCCTCTAGTAGGATCCGCCTCGACGTGAGATCCCGGCTGCGCATCAGATCTGCTCTAGCCCGATCCTCCACCCCCCGTCAGACATCCTAGTGGACCTGTAGAAATTCAAAGTATAGTACAATGCGGAGAAGAGTAAGCAATGAATATAGTACAGTATGACATCCAGTGTACAGAATTCAATAATCAGTGTGCAGAGCAGAAAAGAATAGAAATAGTACAATGCAGTGAACAGTATGATACAGAGAGTAGTAAAAATAATATCTGGTCGGGAGTCAACCGGTCCAAAGATGCCCGAAGCGATCGATATCCTTTCCCCCAGCTTTCTTCCCCTTTAGCCCTCGAGACCACAGGGCTTCTCGGGAAATGATTAAAGGGTCTGCCGATGAGTTCGCCGGGACATGAAGCCCAAGGAACTCATAAGTCCAAAGCTGAGAAAGAGAAGATGTTAACAAACAAATAATGGATGCTGGATAAGTAGAAATGAATGAAAAATGATAGAAAGTAAATCATACCTCCCAGATCCCCCAGTATCCCCCGATGCTGAGCTCTTGGGGGAACCTGTTGGAATGCAGAAAAAAAATTAAGAACCGGCACCGTGACCGTAAAAAATGGCGTATGCATTTTCATGAAAAACGGTAATAATAAATTGATATATTATGATTAAATATACCTTCAAGAAACTTGAACAAGTTTCTTTGATGCAGAACAACGATCCGA
>JAULJZ010002132.1:0-17137 GCA_032270985.1 Heliamphora pulchella
TAATTACTGATAATTTAATTTAATCGACATCTTTAAAATTCGTTAAGCCCTTCCACTTAACTTATTTGACTGCTAGATAAATAAATCTTTCTGCAGGATTTAACCCAATCAAAACTTATAAACTTTCTTAAGGGGGTATCGTCAATCCCGAACAATCGGGACGCGGATTCTGTCAATAATTAATATTCACCATGTAATTAATATCGCTATACAACTCACCGAGACTATTGACCCCCAAAAGATCGCATATTCTAATGAATCAAAATAACTAATATTAAATATACATAAATAATAATTATTTCAGAATTAATAGCATAAGCACTAATAATAACCTTGATGTGTGAATTAATTTATATAATCAGTATAAAATTAATTACTCCAATGTGGTCCTGTTCAATACACACAAAGTGTACTAGCACAGCGAGTCGGAATAATAGATGACGCTATTATCTGTTCTTTGTAAACAAGACAGGCCTACTAAAACTCTATGCTATAGTCGTACCGATGGTTTGTCCAATTCTATCTAAACTGTGAACAATAACTTATATTTTGCAAGAACCTATAATCTGGTTTTCTATGTACAAGTTGTACTTTACACACCAGATTAAATACTGTACAGAATAAATGACAAGCATGCATAACATTAAAGAAATGATATTGCATTCATTGCTCATTAAGATTATCATAAAATAGAAAAATAATTTTATTAAAATAAAATTAAATACTAAAATCAAATAAAATTCATGATTTTTTGTATACAACCCTGACAGCCCCAACCTTGCCCCAACAGCAATACCTACTCATGCACCAGCTACTCATAAGCTCCGGTAACTCCAACTCCTGCCTCGACAACTCCAGCTCCTGCTCCCAGCGCATCTACTACCTCTGCTACTCTTGCTCTCCTCTTGCCTCGTCCAGCCGGAGGGACCCCTACAGCAACGGGACGAGGACCCATTGGTTCCATCAGATGTCCTCTCATCCATAGCATATAATCGCATGCAGGCTCTAGAAGGGTAGATGTACGGATGCCAACCACCTCCAGCATAATGTCCAGTCCACTCATAAAATTTGTCTAACGCATGAGAGCCGGAGAAAGCACTAGGATTCAAAATGATCGAGACCAAAGGACTGGCGAACTACTCTCTCTCCGAGGTGCCACTCTCGGCGAACGGGTCCTCTAGTGGAATCCGTAGCGTAGAGGTGTCATGACTGCGCATCAGATCTGCGCCAGCTCTATCCTTCACTCCACACCAAACATCCCATCAGACCTGTAGAAGAGAGGAAGAAAACAACAGAACATGAACGAATCAAAGTAGTGAACAGTGACAGAGTAGTAAACAACGATGAACAGAATAAGAACAGCGAGTAGTGAACAGAACAACACGCAGTGAGCAGTGAACAGTGAACAGTGGACATTGAGCAGTGAACAATGAGCAGTAATAAGAACAGAGAATAGAAGATATACCTGATCGGGAGTCAGCTGGTCCAAGAACTGTCGAACTATGTCTAAACTCTTACCCTCAGGCTTCGTCCCCTTCAATCCTCTCGCTTACCGAGCTGCGTTGGAATAACTAGAGGATCCTCGTGGCAGTTCACTGGGACATGCATCCCGAAGAACTCATAACTCCACAGCTGTAAAAAAAAAAAGGGTCAACAGAAGAACAGATAACAGATATGAGAATGGATAAAAGTGCAGAAGACATAAATAAAGGTATACCTCCCAAATCCTCTAGTATCCTGCAACGTTGAGCTCCTACGGGATCCGTGTCACTGCCCTCATGGAGCCATAGATGGTGGCAAGAGCAACGCATTCCCAATCGTAGGTGGTGATCCGATCCAAGTGAAAAAGGGCTCCCAGGTAATGCAGATGAACAGTGTTTTCCTTGTTCGCGAACACGGAGACACTGAACATGTATAATAGAAAGGCCCGAGCAACCCACTCATAACGTCGGGGCTCTATGAAATGGAAGTGTTGAAAATGGGTGAAAAACAAGGTATACTTAACGCGGCCCTGGTCCATCTGAAGCGGAACGGTGCCAAGGAAATACGTCAGAGCCTTTGTAGAGCGTGGAATATCCGAGTTAAATGGAATGCGATCGCCACCAACACGGATGCCGGTGATCATAGAGAAGTCCAAAGGCGTCAAAGTGGCCTCGAATGTAGTGAAGTGGAAGGTATTGGTGGTATCCCACCACTTCTCACTAGCGCCATCAACTGTGCCATGTCATTGCTGGTCTCGCCTAGCAACGAAATGAATGGAGCAAATCCAGAACCATCAATGAAAGCACAACTCAGGGGAGGAAGAGCTTCATACCACCCTAGGATGTCTCCAAAGCCAACAAAACCTCAGATATATCTACCAGCCCATAAAAAAACAAAGAGAAGATGATCAGAAGATATAGTAGAAGTCATCAGAACAAATCATATGTGAAAAGAATGAAGAAAGAGAGATAGCTCTTTTTTAAATCCTAGTCATATGCAAAGCAGTGTCTAGGTATTCCTAAGTCCAAACGGTGTCTTAGGTCTCTTAAGTCTTAGTGAGCTAGGTACTCCAAGCCCTGGTGCGCCAGACAAATCCCGTTAAAATTCTAGTCATATGCGAAGCGCTGTCTAGGTCCTAGGTTTGTGAGACAATCTCTAAGTTTGATAAGCCCTGCTCCACAGGTCCTTATAATTTAAGCCTTAGTGTTCTAGGCACCCTAAGCCCTGCTTCCCAGGAACCTATGCTTTTAAGCCCTACTCTCTAGGCATACGGTTTTTAAATCCTAGTATCTAGGTGTTTTGTTCAAAAACTCCAGTTGTCCAGGTATTCTGTTAGATCCTTAGTCCGATGTCCAGGTTTATCGTCTTGGCTATCTTAATTTTAAATATTATAGTGTTATTTAATGTCCGTTACAAGTTTCAAGTCCCATTTGTTATCAAGTTTTAATTGCATATTGAATATGTTATAGCGTTTTAACTGGGGCAATCTGTTATGTTTTGAATCCTTTAATCACATTCATCATATCGCAAGTAACAGGAAATCCTAGACATGCATTTGTCCAGGTATTCTATTAGATCCTTAGTCCAATGTCCAGGTTTATCGTCTTGGTTCTCTTGATTTTAAATATTATATAGTGTGCTTTAATGTCAGCTACAAGTTTTAAGTCCCGTTTGTTATCATGTTTTAATTACATATTGAATATGATATAGCATTTTAACGAGGGCAATCTGTTATGTTTTGAGTCCTTTAATCACATACATCATATCGAAAGTAACAAGGGATCCTAGATATGCATCTATGTTCGAGTATAAAGCATGCTTCAACTTTGAAGAAAAAGAAGAAAAGAGGACTTACCACGTGATTTTGATGAGATAGGTGAATATAAGGCTCACGAAGAAGAAGGTCAGGAGCGACGCCAGCAATTAGAGGCTCGTACCTTCTCATTTCACTCGGTCTTAGGTGGTGAAGCACTGGAGCATATCGCAGAGGGTCGAAAGGAGCCGAAATACCCTCGCCTGGATGAGGATCCAAAAAGCATGCTATCTCAGCCTCAATAGCTGCTTGATTTGTCGTTGCCTGCACTGCTGCTGTTGTCCGTGCTACTGCCTAGTGATCCTCGATAGCTCGAAGTAAAGATCGCTCCGCTTTGATCGCTAGAATGTCCATCGCCCCCATAGCAGTAAAGGGCTGAGGGTCAGAGGTCCCGCCTGTAGGAATGTTGGAGCCGGCACCCCCGATGGCGCCCAAGATCATCGTCTCCATGGCCACAACCCGCTATGAGCAAGAAGGGGAGACACAAAAGCAGAGTAAACATCTTACGTCGGAGGAAGTGAACCGAAAGCTAAAGAGAAAGCCAAAAATTCTAGAAACCTTGAAGAATCTTAGGAGAGTTCGAGAGAGTAGGGAGGGTTAGAGAGAGAGAGCACATGCACAAATGAGGCTGCCTCGCGCAATCTGGGCGTCTTTATAACGCTTGGATGTTGCGACCGCAACATCCGGGTGTTACGACCGTTCAATTTGCGAAGCGTTTCCTTGTGACCACAACCTTTGTTTGAAAAGATCCGCGCGACCGCGAACTGGCCTAACGGTCGCATCGCGACCTAGTCCTTTGAACCCTGTGACCGCAAGGTTTGAATATTGCGGGTGTACCCTGTTTTTCTATGATTATCTTTTGGGGTTATAATTGCTTTTAAAGGCTTGTTTGTTTACCTATTTTTTGGGGTTTTAAAATAGTTTTCAAGTCTTGATTCGACTTTTTAATTATTTTTGTCCCGTTATCATTTTAAATTTTTAGGTTTTGACTCGACCTATTAATTTGTTGCTTAAGATAATTTCTAGGATCTTGACTCGATCCTTTTGATTATTTTACCTCTAGTTGAATTCTTAGATATTGACTCGATCTTTGAAATGTTGTTTGTTTGTGCTCCATTAGGTCTTGACTTGACCATTGGGATTCTTTTGATATGTTAGTATCTGCACCATGTTAGTATCTACATCATATTTACATGTTGCATCTCTTGCATTTGCCCCGGAACTATGTTTTGGTCTGATCCTTAGTAAAGGGGTACGTAGGCAACTCGACGGATGTTCGAGTATGACCACCATCATATGAATGCTTGTGTGTTTTATATCCTAAGATTGATGGCTTGGTAAAATAGATGTTATGTCTGGATCTTTGACATAACTCGCATCACGCGTTGCTACGCAAGTTGTGTCAAAGAGGGGCAACTGTAGACACTCCGATTGACCCCACTGAATCTTAGGATTATTCGGATGTGTCCAATGATGAAAATCGAGTGGAATGATGTCTCTAAACGATAGGCGGGAAGCAATTCAAATTCGGTACTCCATGAAATCAAACCACATAATCACAGCTTTTGAACCTTGAGGTCGCAACCTTTGAACCATGTGATCTAGTTGTTCACTGACCCAAGTTGTTGAGGCTGCAACCTATGAACCTTGCGACTGTTCACTTGAACGTAGAGACCGCAACATGAATATCTTGAAAACCCTAAAAAAACCTCACGATCACAACCTTCAAAGGTGGTGACCGCAACTTTTTTGAGCACAGTCTGAGGTCCAAAACATGCCGGCACCTCATTGGCTAGTGTTTTCTATATAAACGTACCCTCGGTACAATTTTCAAAGAGAGAGGAAAGACAATTGAGGTACACCGATGCTCTACCATATTACTGACCCACACCCCGACCTGTACTACTACCTGATGTAGTTCGATTGCTAGAATTGGATTGCTACCTGATGACCGAATAGACAATCCCTGCATTCTATGGCTTGAGGATACGCCCGGATCATCACTTCTCAAGTACCCTCGTTAGAACCCCGGCACTTCTCTCTCTACATTTCCTATCCCCATGGAGTGGTCGTGTTAATTTTAGTATTTTAATTTCAAACTTGTATGCTTTACCTTTGACACTTGTTATCAATAGGTTCGATTGTTTTAGTTACATTGTTTACGTGCTAGATTGTTAGTGTTTAATTATGTAATTGAATTGAGAGTATGCTTAATTCTAAAGGATTTGATTAATTTTTACTGTAGTATTGATTAAAATAGGCTCAATTATATTTTGTTCATATAGCACACTCGTACACAGTACATTGTTTCTTTAAATTTAGCAAAATAGTGCCTACAAACCCTACGGTTGTAACAATCAATGTTATGGTTAATAAAATATTGAACTGATAATGATTGATGTGAATGTGATAAGTTGGGCTTGATTAGCTCTGGAGTGAAAGACCGAAAACTTGCGTAAGCTGGGTACCGTTGCCCTCTGGTTAGCCCCCGTAAAACGGATTTAGGTATCGTGTCCCTCGGGTGAGGTCCGTAAAATGAGTATTGTCGTGGTGAGTTATAGAGCTATCTATTACTCAATGGCTACGCGTAGCCTGTTGAGGTAATAGGGAGGAATTTCCATAAGCTGCACCCGACGTCGGTTCAGTATTGAAATAATGGAATAAAACAAAAATGTGGTGACTCAGAGTTTGTAACGAATCAAAGAAAATGGAAACGTGGATAAAAAAACTGATGAATTGAAAGAAAAGTTAATAGTTTGATAATGAATATGACGGGAAAGATAATATTCAGTAATTGATCCAAAGAGAAAATAGAAAGAAAAAACAAGAACTTAAGAAAGATAAAGAGAAAATGTATTTAATGAAAAAGAAAAGAAAGGAAAAAGAAAATGAGAGATATAAGGGTTTAGTGATCAAGTAAGAAGAGTAGCGAGTTTAATGATAATGATAGATGTGAATGAACACAAGACGAATTAAGAAGAAGAATTAGATAATTTAAGAAACTATGAAATGAGAAAAGAAAATAATTGACTATTGTTGCATAATATCCTGCTCATCTACACCTCACAAGTCATGCATTGCACTTTATTTAGTCTTTATTCTATGAGCTTCGGCACACGTTTGTTGGTTTCATTTTTTTTTACAGGTTTTGATGTGAGTTTCGAAGATTGAAGAAGGAGCTTTATTTTACGTCGAATGAATGTAATCAATTTATAAAATATGGAGAATAACGAGTGTAATGATTATGAGAATGACATAAGCTTATCTTTATAGTTGAACAATGACGGGTTATGGACTATTGACTTACTTTGAATATTTGGTTTTAGTAGGTGATGTTCCAATTAAACGATGAGAATAGATATCACTTAGAATGTGAGTGTATTTGTAATGGAATGGTGAATGCTAGTTATTCAATAGTTTGAATTGTGATTGGGAGTTGAGATCCAGGCTATGCCTGAGACTTATTATATTGCTTGAGTGTAACAGATTTTCGTAAAATTTTGGATAGTCCGAAAAACAAAAAAAAATTCTGCTAAAATTTTTAATTTTTACACTTAGAATATTTTCTAAAATTTTGAGAAATGACTTCCTCTTAAAATAAACTAAGTTAAAATGTTTTCTTTTAAGAGATTTTTACTTCGAAGAAAATAACATAGAAGAGTAATCCATCATTGATTTAAATTGTCGGGTTGTCACGTGAGGTCATGTGCTCTGATTCGGGGCGTGACAAAACCAATTTTACGTGTTATATGTGTAACTAATAAAATTTTTAATTCTCCATTTTTATGAAAAACAATTTAAATAAATCTTGAAATTTTAATTTTATTGTCTAGTTACGCATATTAACCAATTTCGAAAAGAATGAATTCATTTAAATTAAACCATTTGTCAAGCATTCAACAGTGTATGCTATCCATGTTGTCAAGAACCAAACATCCACAACAAAAACATAAACAATAATAAACATGCACGTGACAATAAATAAACAGATAATCCCGACTTCTATGGTCAATTCATTATATCCTGAGCTGCCTCATGATCTCAAGGCATCCATGTTTGCCCAGTCAGGTTGCGGGGTCCAAAGGCAGCTCCCCGGTGGGGCCCAGGGGTGGGGCAGCACCCCGTCAAAACCCTAATCTGTGTCAAGATCTGTAAACATCTTGGCTCAAAACCTGACCAAAAGCTCTGCTCCATCTTCGTCCAGACGGGTTGACCGTCATCTGGACGGTTCTGCTCCAATGACTATTCCATCCGAATGGTTCTGCTCCAGAAACTTTTTCATCTGGATGGGCGTTCGGACTGTTCTACTCTAGAAAGATTTTTGTCCAGACGGAAGGGTGGGCGTCCAGACGAAAACAAGATTATCTGAACTTTGTTTTTTGCGAACCCTAGCTGTGCCGACATGCACCAGAACTGTTCTAAACACTTTAGAACTCTGCAAAACGACTGAGAACTCTACCGAGGCATCCAAAACACGATCCAATATTCAAGTTCAACCTGCTAAAGATTACAAGCTCGGTTCCTATGTCTCCATATTAGGAGTTCACATTTAATCTACTAGAGAGAGAAGATTACATATGATCATATGCCCCTAATGGAGTTCACATTGATTCTACAACCATCAAAACGCCGTGGAAACTAAAAACTATCATCGTACATTCATGCAATCGAACATACATTCATATATGACTATAAAGCCGGGATAGAACACTGCAAAACAAAAGTTAGCACAGTTCTAGCCTACCCGAAACCCATATGCATAGATCAACAGATATGAATAACGTGGATTTGATTGAAACCATATTCATATTCAACGTAGGCTCTGATACCAATTGTTGGAGGCTAATTGCCAAGATCCATTAATTATGAACATGATTTAAGCCTAAAGAAACTAGACAGACAAATGCCAAAATCGGTTCTAGATCAAAACTTTTTTATGTCAAACGATCAAAAGTAAATCCGGTATATACTTCCAAAGTTGGATTAGAGTTATACCGTACGAAATCTACTAGAATTGATTTCGCTTACTGCAACAACTTCTAGTCTAGAAGCTTTCACGGTTGTAGACTTTAAATTCAAGCCTTCTAGTGTATTCTTGAATGCTAGAACACGTCTATAGTATGGACTACCTTGAACGTGTTCTTCACAATCTTCTCTAGCCCCTAAGGAAATACGAGAAAATCCTAGTTGTATATAACGTGTATCTCTGGCTAGGGCTGCATAACAGCATATAAATAGACTACATCAAGGACTTGTGGAGTAAATATGACTTGAGATCCTAATGTAATTATGAAAATTCACCTCACCCTATAGGCAATTTCACAAAAACATTAATTATAATTAATTCCACAAAAGAATTATAATTGTACTCCCAATCATATTCTCAAACCGAATATTCGAACTTCTATTATTAAATACTTATTTATTCTCCCCACGTTAAGATCCTCGATACTCGCCGATAAAATTACATTACTGACAATTATACTTAATCGACTTCTTAAATAAATTCCTTAAGACCCCCTGCTTAACTTATTTGACTACTGAATAATTAAATCTACATGCAGGGTTTAGCTCGGTTAAAATTTATAAGCTTCCTTAAGTGAGTATTGTCAATCCTGATCTTTTGACACGTGTATTTCGTCAATAATTAATATTCACCATATAATTAATATCGTTATCCAATTCACCAGGATTATAAACTCATAAAATATCGCACCCTTTAATTATTCAAAATAACGAATATTAAATATATGTAAATAATTAATTATTTCAGGATTAAGAGTATAAGTACTCATAATAACCTTAGAGTGTGAATTAATTTATATAGTCAGTTTAAAATTAATTATCCTAACGTGGTTATGTTCAATACACATAAAATGTACTAGCACAACGAGTCAGAACAATATGCGATATTATTATCAGTTTTTCGTAATCAAGACAGGTCTATTAAAACTCTGTGCTATAGTCGTACCGATTATTTGTCCAATTTCATCAAAATTGTGATCCAAAAACTTATATTTTACAAGAATCTTTAATCTGATCTTCTGTGTGCAAGCCGAACTTTACACACTAGATTAAATACTATATAGAATAAAAGATATTCATGCACGACATTAAATAAATAATGAAATGCATACATTGTTCATTAAAATTTTTATAAAAAATAAAAATAATTTTATTAATAAATAAAATTAATTACTAAAATCAAAAAGCCCATGATTTTTAGTATACAATTCTGACAAGGTTCACGTTCTCCTTGTCTTCCTCATCCCCTTTCTGTTTGACTCCCTAAAAAATGTCATCCAAGTCAATAAACTCGGATTTCTTCGTCTCTGGCAATGCACTGTCTGCCTCAGTCTTTGACTTGTCCTTGTACAGCACCTGTTCATTAAACACCACATTCTTACTTCTGATGATCTTTCGAGTTTTGTCATCCCAAAATCGGTAGTCAAACTCATCTTCTCCATAATTAATGAACATATTCTAGATTTGGACTACAACTTACTCCTAACATCAACATCTATTGAACATATGAAGTGTAGCAAAAAACTTTCAGGAAAAACAGATTTACCTCTTTTCTGCTCCATACCTCCTCTGAAATTTTGAATCCCAACGGTACTGACGGTCCTCGATTCAAAAGATAGGCTATTGTGTTCACTGCATAAGCCCAAAAGCACTCGGGTAGCCCAGAATCCAGCCTCATGCTTCTGACTCTCTCATTCAGTGTCCTGTTCATCTACTCAGCCACGCCATTCTGCTGTGGCATTCCTGAAATTTTCTTCTCCCACCTGATTCCACTAGCTGCGTAGAAATCTCTAAATCTTCCATCTGTATACTCACCACCATTGTTTGACCTCAAACACTTTAGCTTCAATTCGGTTTTAGTATCAACCAAAGACTTCCACTTTTTAAAGACTTGAAACACATCAGATTTATTCTTTAAGAAATAAACCCATACCTTCCTGCTGAAGTAGTCAATGAATGTCATATGATACCGCGAGCCTCCAAGAGATACAATTGGGGAAGGACCCCACAGATCTGTGTGTACCAACTCTAATCTGTCTAGCTTTGGTGTCATGTCACCTTTTAGAAAGCTGGCCTTCCTCTACTTCCCGACGATGCAACCCTCACACAGATTAAACTCTACAGACTTTAAACCCGGCAACTTGGCCTTTGACTGCAGAATTTTTATCCCTTTCTCGCTCATGTGCCCCAACCTCTGATGCTATAAGCTCGTGTCTGACCCACTATCTACTAGTGCCACTATATCCTTTGTACTTGTAGTCATGTATAGGGTACCCGTCTTCGTTCCTCGACCCACTACCATAGCTCATTAGGTAAATTTTCATGTGCCACTAACAATGATTACTGAATGGCCTTCAACGTCAAGCTGCCTAACAGATGTCAAGTTTCACATCAATCTCGGTACATGTCTTACCTTCTGTATCTTTCATACTGAACCATTTGGAACTCTGATTCTAATATCGCCTGTACCCACGATATCCAGCGCCTCTCCATCTGCCAAGTAGACTTTGCCAAAATCACCGGCAATATAATTCTCAATGATTTCCCGGTGCGCCGTAATATGGAAGAAGGCCCCTGAATCCAACACCCAAAAATCAATTAGGTTTTCCACTCATAGGAGTAGAACATCTTGAACATTTTGTGTCACAACATTGGCTGACTCACCATCAGCTTTCTTCTTCTGCTCCCTATAGTTCTTCTTGATGTGGCTAATCTTGCTACAACCCTAGCATTCAGGCTGCCATCCTAACTTGGACTTGCTTCTGCCTCTTCTAGATTTAAACCTTCCCCTGTTCTGATTCCTGTCATTACCTCTACCCTGTGCTTCAACATTCAATGCTGTACCGGCATTCGACCCCGAATTAGATACCTCACCCGAATCTCTCCTGCGAACTTATTCGCTCAAAATCAAGTCTCTGACATTGTTGTACTTCATCTTATTCTTACCAGTAGAGTTACTGTCATTCTCATTGCCTCCCAACTATTTGGCAACGAGGCCAACACAATCACAGTCCTGACTTTATCGTCAAAATTAATATATACTGAAGACAACTTATTTGTGATGGTATTAAATTCGTTCAAGTGTTGTGCAACGGGTGTACCTCCAGTCATCTTTAGGTTAAACAACTTCTTCATGAGATGTACTTTGTTGTTTATTAACGACATCTCATACATACTTGACAGTGCCACCATCATGTCTGCTGTAGTCTTCTCCTTGATTACGTTGTGCGACATTGACCGAGACAACGATAATCAAATAACCCCTAGCACCTGTCTGTCAAGTAAAGCCCAATCTTCATCCTTTATGTCCTCTGGTTTGGATCCCAAGAGTGGCAAGTATAACGTCTTCCCATACAGATAGTCCTCTATCTGCATCCTCCAATAACCGAAGTTCGAACCATTGAACTTCTCAATTCCTGTCAATCTTCCTTCTTTTGTCATATGTATTCGTCAACCTTCTAACCCAGGCTCTGATACCAGTTGATGGGGATTAGAATGCGATCATTAATCCCGCCCAAGATCAACAACGAATGTATAAACCACGGAATGATAACGAAGAAGAAATAAAACAAGCAATCACACGATCACACAAGGTTTACGTGGTTCGAAAATGAGTGCCTACGTCCGCGGGATCACACTTCACTATATTGATTGGAGGATTACAAGAGAGATGATGTTCTTGATGTTTCTCACAGTCTCTAAGGCTAAAAACATACAATACACACTTAACACAAAAGTCCTTAGGGTTAAAACATAATCGTAGCCGCTACTTAAGAAAAACTGTTCCGTGGCGGGCCGCTTGAAAGGACCCTTGACCACTTAAGCGGTCACTAGCCCGAGACCTCCTGCATACAAGTCTGCTCGAGCGGACATCTGATTGCTTGAACTGTCACTAGCCCGAGACTAACACCGTGTTAGCCCGCTTGAGCGGATCCATGGCTGCTCGAGCGGTCAACCCAGAAACATGGTTTTTCTTTACAACTCAACATCACTCTTCCATCATTTTAACCATCTCAATTAAGAGCATCTCCGACCATCTCCAACTATCTTGCCATCTACGCCTTCTTTGCCAAATTGGCGAGAATCATACAAAATCAAAGCTGTAACCATGTCGCCATCATCCTCGCCATTTAAAAGTGGATGAAAATGGCTCTCCATTCATGGCGAGTTTTGCAAAGATTTGAAGAGGCTCTCAACGATAATTTTTTGAAAATCAATGTATACAATGACTTTGCAAAGATTTGGATTTGCTTTGCATTGATTTGGAGAGGCTCTCAACTTTTCAAAGATTTGGATTTGATTTGCCAAAAATTTTAAAATTCCTTATGTTCTTGGTTTGATTTGTCGAAATTTCTGAAATTTCTCTTGTTCTTGATGAAATTTCTTTCGACGGGATTTGATTTGCCAAAATTCTTCTTGTTCTTGATTTGTTATTCATCTTGTTCTTTATTTGCTATTCTTCGAGCTTCTCATATATATATATATATAATTTGATATATGAATTGTTATAATTTTTGAATTATTATATATAAATTTTTTTAAAAAATTTTATGACTCCCTAAAATAGAGTATAGTTGCAGTTATGAATAAAAAGGTGGCTCTCTAAATAATTTTTAACCATTTTAAGGAGTCACTTGGCTAAATTATGAAAATGATGGTTGGAGATGCTCTAAGCTCCTATTTACTTTAACTATTTGAACTAAGCTTTTATTTGTGCTATATAAAAAGTTGACTTTTTTTATATAAAAAAATAGTTTTTAAGTTATATTACTTGATGTATTTAAAAAGCTTCTACTAATATTTTTTTTACTTTCTTTCTAAAAAAGTATGTAACCATCCACAAACTTTCTTGGATAAATAACGATAATATCATCAATAAAAAAAAAGTTAACTTGATTATCAAAAAAAAAAGTCTCGTTATTATTTCATACACTATAATTTAAAAATAAAAAACTAAATGCATATTAGATATTTTAACAAATAGTCAGAAAAAGCTACCCTAAAAAACTTATGCCAAATAATCTAATTTTTAATATATTTTTTGAAAAAACAAAATTTCTTAAAAGTTAAATTTTTCACACATCTTCAACATGGGCACTAAATGCCTTAATGCAAGAAGAGTGGCTAATAAGTACTCTAAATTATTGTTTTTATATTTACAATTGTAAAAAAAAATAGAGAAACAAATCTAAGATAATGAAAGATAATATTAAAAATAATTTTGGAAAACATAATATTTAAAATAATTAAAGATAAACAAACGAAAATAAAAAAAAGTAAAATTTTAAAATTAAAAGATGAGTTTTTTTATCAAAAATTAAAAAAAATTAAATTGCCTTTAAAAATTAAATTGCCAAATCACATACATACAATCTAAATAAGCTTTTAGGTAAAAATTTGAAAGAAAAAAAAAAGAAGAAAAAAAAGAAAGTTTTGGGCTCGTTTGACTGAAGAAAAACGTTCCTTCTTGTTGTAACGACTTGTTCAACCACTAATTTTTGTAGACTATTGCCTTACCTCTCCGACGACTAATTCAACAATTATTACTTTTTGTCATTGCGTGACCATGGCCTTGACTCTTCAATGCTTTTTTAGAAAGTTAAAAATTTGAAACATTTTTTTCTCTTACAAAATGTCATGAAACTTATTAATTGTGAAAAAAATAAATGAATATGTTGTGAAAAAGCTAATAAATGTTCAAATTTTATGATTTAAAGCTCTGACAAGTAGAAATTTTTATTGC
This sequence comes from Heliamphora pulchella, assembly GCA_032270985.1. NCBI lineage: Eukaryota > Viridiplantae > Streptophyta > Magnoliopsida > Ericales > Sarraceniaceae > Heliamphora > Heliamphora pulchella. The sequence continues at coordinate 14,064 of JAULJZ010002132.1, forward strand.
ATTTTGTATATTAAGAAGAAGACAACTTTTTGCACAAAACTCCCGTGTAAATCAATTGCCTACTCTTTGTAGATCAAACTCCCGTTGCACGGCTGAATCAATCACGACTTTTTGTAAATCATTGTCTTGCCTCTCCAACGATTAGTTCAACCATTATTACCTTTTATTATTGCGACGTGACCATCACCTTGCCTCTTTAATGTGATTTAGAAAGTTCAAAGTTTGAACTTTTTTTTTTCCTCATAATGTGTCATGCAACTTATTAATTGTGCAAAAATAATCGAAGCCTAATAAATATTCAAATTTTATGACTTAGAGCTCGCCCAAGTAAAAGTTTTACTGTATTTTGTATAAATACCTAATACTAAAAATAAAAGACAATTTGGTGCACAAAATTCCTACATATGCAGGGCTCGAAAAAAAAACAGATCACAAAAAATTAATAGTACACAACTTACATTACTTTTGTAATAAGCTATTACTACGCCGCGAACCCGCAATTTTCAAATCACACAACAACTACTCTAAGCGTTAAAACTGTCCTTTGTAAACACCCAATGCTGCAACTTAAAAATTATTTATTATTCTTTTTTTTTTGGCAAAAAACCAACCTCTAGAAGTCAAACAGGTGCTAAAAGCGAGTCTCCTAAGAAATAGGTTAGAACTCTTAACAAATATAATAATTTAAAGAAGCATTAACTAATTTTATTAAGATTATATTTAAAAACATTTTTATTTTTATAAGTAGAATGGAAAACAATAAATTTAAGGGAAATAATAAAAATAAATTTAAAAACATTTTTATTTTTATAAGTAGAATGGAAAATAATAAATTTAAGAGAGGTATTAAATAAATTTGTTAACAGTATATTTAAAAATACTTTTAATTTTTATAATTAAAAGCGTGGATATCAAAACTCAGAGGCACATGAGGACCTGGACCTTCACTGAATCCGCCAATTACTACAATAACAACTATTTTTCCAAAACATATTTCTGGGAATAATCAAATCGAAATGCCAGACAAACAAATCCAGTAACCGAGCTTCAAAATGCACACACATTCCGCCGGGATTTGCCACAAAGTCCACCAAACCATCCAACGGATCAAAACAACAGCAACAAAACAAGTTTACCTTTTCATTTCGAACTCTACAGCTTCTTTTTAATTCTTACATTTTCTTAAAGTCTTCCGAGTTAAAACTGAAAAGAAAAGACATCAGAATGAACAAGGCTAGGTACAAGAGTTGGAACCTTGCTCTATACAGAAATTACAGACAACAACAAACTACTTTTGAAACCGGTGGCTGGACAAACCCGGGTGCTCAGCCGGTTCAGTTCCAAACGGGCTCAGATTCAACGCGGCTGCTGGATTCGGCGGGGGCTGCATTTTGGGTTCACACATTTTGCCGGCTTCTCCCAATACTTTGCCGGTTCTAGAGACTTATGACTCCTTTCGTTCGAAGATTTCGACAAACTCAGTCTCTTCATCGTTGCCTCGGCATCCATCACCAGACCTGCATCGAAAGACAAAAAAAGTCTTTTGTATTAATTAAAATTATGAACTTATAAATTATAACTCAAAAGACGTAATCATATTTCAAAACAAAAATCATAAATGTTTATTAAAGTTGTAAACATGTAAGTTTAAATAGTAAAATTTGTGTTAAATTGATTTTGAATCAGAAAGTACAGGTGAAAAACTATAATAACAACTATTTAAAATTTTCTTAACTTTTATTGAGCTATAAACTAAAAGCTAAAAAAATATTTAAAAAAAACTCAAACAAACACCCTCAAAGCCCTTTAAAATTCTATGTGGTGAAGCAGATTGAAATAATTAAAAGGAGTTTTTTTGAAGTAATCGATATCTAACTTTGAGCCGCCAGATATAGGAGGGCAATGGAAATGTTGTGAACTTGCAAATCAAAAATATTATCAAATATAATAGTAAGGGGTACTTTTTTTTTTTTGCCCCAAAGTAGTGTTAATAGTTTATTATTATTATATTAATATTATGTTACTATTATCCGGCGTGTGTAAGTGTATGATTGTAATAGTATTATCTAAATTGATTATAAATAAGAGCTCGCCTACCCATTAGGGTACAGCATTCCATTATTCTTAGCATGGTATCAGAGCCACCGTAAAACCCTAGCCTTCACGAAACCTCCATGAAAAACCCTAACCCTAGCCTCCACAGCCACAGCCACAGCCACAGCCACAGCCACAGCCACAGCCACAGCCAACAGCCAACAACCACCAGCCACCCACAGTCACCAGCCATGCCATAGTCACCAGCCACACCACAGTCACCAGTCACCAGTCACCAGCCACACCACAGTCACCAGTCACCAGTCACCAGCCACGCCACAGTCACCAGCCACGCCAAACAACCACCAGCCACGCCACAATCACCAGCCACGCCAACAACAGTCACCAGCCACGCCATAGCCACCAGCCATGAAACTGAACCAGACCGAAACCCTAACCACTGTCCTCATCGAACACCGAAACCCTAGCCACAGCCACCTCCGACCACTTTCGCCCTTGTTCGAGCCCCGACGACCTCCCAAAACCCTAGTCGCACCTTCGACTGTCTCCACAAGACACCGTCGCACCTCCCCGACGATCAACGAAGCAACAACGGCCCTGTTTCTTCGACTTTCCAGCGCCGGCGACCCTTCTCCAGCACCGGCGACCCTGTTTCTCACACCGACGACCCTTCTCCAGCACCGGCGACCCTGTTTTTCCCACTTTCCAGCGCCGACGACCTCTGCTCTCTCTCTTTCCGACGCCGACGACCACTATTCTGCCTATTTCTAGCGTCTCTTGTCCTTGCTCAGTACCTATAACACCTTCAATCGCTTTTCCGGCGATCTGCGAATTTTTCGGTGACTTTTTCGACGACCGGTAACGGTTCCGGCAACTGTGTGCTTCCCAATTTGAAGGTCTTTCACCGACTGCTGGTTTGAGGGGCTAAGGGCTACTGCAGTATTTCTTATTTTATGGAGATAAGTTGACAGTGTGATTCGCGGTCTATTTATGACTGATTGAAGGTGTGGGTGAGTCCT
>JAULJZ010002142.1:0-17136 GCA_032270985.1 Heliamphora pulchella
AATTTTTGAATTCTGATAATAAAGTCATTAAAACTTTGGATAAATTTAAACCATCTTAAACATAAAGTGGGAGTTTGCCATTACTTCGATTAGAATTACAAAGTTTTGAATAAAAGGAGGGGCACGCAAGTCACAAACTCTATAAAACAAACAAAAAGGAAAGTTGTGGAATTTTCAAAACGAAGCAGAGGTTCTCAAAACCTCCTCCTTTTTGCCGCTTGTTTCCCCTCTTCTCTATCTTTCTTCTCCATATCTTGTGTCAACCATGTCTTGTATCAGCAGAAAGCTCAGGACATTACAATTCCTACATCTCCATACGTGAACGAGAAGGCCAGGCATCCTGATACTGTGCTAGAAAAGGAGCTCGCAGTGCAGAAGAAAACAGACGGCCTCAGATGCTGATAGATATGATCTGACTTCGTCGGAACTGCCGCATGATTCTCTGAGGATAGTAGAAAGTAGTCTGACACAGACCAATCAACATAACGCCAGGGTAATCCATAGTGGTCAAAGCCATAGCGGGAATTTGCCACCAAGAGCACTGCCAGGTAATGTCTGGGCCAGTCAGAGTAGAAAAATACTATCGCCAAGATGCCTCAGTGTCACATATCTGATAACGCGGGCGGTAAAGGAAAGAAGTGGCATTGTGCCTATCAGTGGAAGGCTTCTGTACAAGATTTACCTTCTCCATCAGCCAGATCTTTAGCAAGAGTTAAAACAATAAGAGAAAGGCTTTACAGTATAACAGAGAACTTGATGTTAAGATCACCTGGAGAAGTAAAGGGCTGCCAGCAAAGGTAGTGGTTTCGCCACAATGAACAGCACCAAGCCCAGCAGTGTCTCAGCCAAAACTAGGGGCACGAAGTCTCTCCCCATCCACATTTGGCCAGCAATGTCAACCAGGACACAACTAACCCGCCCATCGGAAGGGGTAAGTAGATACTGAGCAAGGAGGTAGAAGCAAAGTGCATAGCGTCGTCACAGCTGAAAGTCTAGATCGCTAAGGTCACCAGTAGGATGAAACCTCTCAATAAGCCATGGAATGTCAAGATAGTCCCTCGTGATCAGAAGAAAGGCCTCCCTCTTGGACAGACTGCAGAGTTGCATTACCCGCTGTCGAGCTGAGAGAAAGGGAGTGGGAACGATAACGGAACTCCGTGGAATTAGGTCCAACATGGCAGCAAATTCCTCCACAGTAGGGCAGAGTTCCTCAAAGCTAAATTGAAAGACATGAAACTGCGGATCCCACAGTTGAGCAGCAGCTGACAATAAGGGACTGTTAACCTCCACGGTCCTCAGTGAGAAAAGAGCATTTAGGCCAAATAGGGTAAAGTTCAAACGTTCAATGTGGGAAAATGCTTCAATCCATGGAGAAAGTGAGGTAGCCATCTGAGTGTAAGTAACAGCAAATGGAGCCTTCAGGTCAGTATTTATAAGGCTGAAAAATGCGGGAAATTGAAATTTCAACAGAAGGCCCATTCAAAGTGGCGACCGCCGTCTTGGAACTGGCGACCGCCAACTCCAAAAAAGTATAGTCAAGTGACATCATTTCTTTGACTAGGCGACCGCCATGTTGAAACAGGCGACCGCCAGGTAAATATTTTGGGAAAGTGGCAACCGCCATGTTATATTCTGGCGACCGCCATGTTCGAACATAGCAAGTGTGGGTCAGTTTTTAGTTTGCGTGATCTATATTAGTTGTGGCCTTTGAATTGTGCATCCGAGACAGTTTGAACAGAAAATAAAGAAAATTCATGCAGCATGTGAAGTGATAAATGGCACAAAATATATCAGAAAGTGACAAAATGTATTAGAATAAAAACTAGGGCACCGAGGCCCAACAAATAGCTAAATCGGCGCACACAGGCCCATGGATCAAATAAATGTATGAAAATGTGTCAAACTGGGGCACGCAGGCCCATCAAAATAAAATGTATCAGGAAAAGGGGGGCTCTCTCTCTCTCATGTATGCCTCGGGCAGACTCAGCAAGAAGGATCTGCCTCTTTCGAGCTGTCGTCCTCGAAAAGTCTGTCAAAATCATTGCTGTCGTCACTACTAGAGGAGGAGGAGACAACTTTGGAACGGCTCCGGGCAAAAGATGCAGATCCTCGAGAGTGAGCTCGGGAAGAAGCGCAAGACCCACGACCGCGTGCTGGAACTGGGGTATGAGGTTAAGTAGGGGCCGGTGGCGGTACTGCACCAGCGACAGCTACCGATGCCTGAATAGAAAAGCAGGAATAAGAATAAAGTACAGAATATAATAACAATGCACAAGAAGAGATACTCACTGGCAAGGGAATGAATGGAACCCCAACTGCGTGTAAATCTACATCCTACTGGCGGACAAGGGTCCGCAGGCCGCACTAGCATGAGGCGATCCAGCCAAACCTGATCCGTCAGTCAAGAAATAAAACAGAACTGAGCAGTCTATAAATAAAGAAAGACAAAAAGGAAATAGTGAGAAAAGAGTCAAACTTGAGCATGCTCTGGCCAAAACTCCGGGGCTGGAGGAATCGGGACGGGGATATCAAAAGGATACCTAGCAATGAAGGACGACACCATCCAAGGTACCTCAACATCCCTAGCCCCAGCTACAGTTGCAGTTCTAACAGCGGCACCAGTAGCACCAATATCAGCAGCCTCTGGTGCCTGTCCTCGCCTCCTGCCTCCTACCTCCTAAGGCAACCGGGCCGGGTCCTAGTGGCCCCATCAGATGAGCCCGGGCCCAAGCCGTATAATCTCCCTCTGCTACGTGCAGCTCCATAACCGGGGTCCCCACTATCTCCAGCAACAGGTCAACGTGGCTCAGATCCTCAGAGCGGTGCATATAGACTGGACAAACTACCGGGATCCAAAAGTGATCCAAGCCGAGCGACTGGCGAACCACTTGCTCTCCCAGATAGTACTCCCACCCAAATGGACCCTCCAGTAGGATACGCCTCACAGTAGTGTCGCGGCTGCGCATCAGATCCACGACGGCCTGATCCTCTACCCCTCTCCAGACATCCCAGTGGACCTGCGACAATTTAAAGTACAATACAATGCTAGGAACAGTAAGACATACAGTATGATGAACATTGTGCAGTAATCAGTGCCCAGTGCAGTGCAGTGCAGTGCAGTATAGTGAACAGAATGAAGAATAGTGCAGTGCAGTACAGTGAACAGCGCAATAAGCAGTATAATACAGAAAGCAGTAAATAAAGATACTTGGTCAGGGGTCAGCCGGTCCAAAGACACCCGAAATCGGTCAAGGTCCTTCCCTCCGGCCTTCTTCCCCTTCAACCCTCGGGACCACCGGGCTGCTCGAGGAATGACCAAAGGGTCTGCCGCAGAGTTCGCTGGGACATGAAGACTAAGGAACTCGTAGGTCCATAACTGCAAAGAATAAGATGTCAGCAAGCAGGAATAACAGATAACTGAAATAAATGAAGAACTGTAGAAACTAAATCATACCTCCCAGACCCTCTAATATCCCCCGATGCTGAGCTCCTGGGGGAACCGGGTCAAGGTCCGCATAAAGCTATAGAGAGTAGCCAGAGCAGCACCTCCCCAGTCGTATGAAGCAACCCGATCAAGACGAGCCAACCCGCCCAAGTAATGAAAATGAACGGTATTCTCCTAGTTCGTAAACAAGGAGGTACCAAACATATACATCAAGAAGCCTCGGGTGACCCACTCGTAGTGGCGAGGCTCGGTGCATTGGAAGTGTCAAAAGTGGTCAAAGAACCAAGTATATCTGACTTGATCTCGGTCCATCTTCGCAGGGACGGCCCCACGAAAATACAGCAGTGGATCGGGCGACTAAGTTATGAATGGGTCAAATTAAATAGGAGCACCGCCCACTCGGATGCCCGTAATGAGTGCAAAGTCCAGAGGCGTCAGAGTAGCCTCGAAGGTGGTGAAATGAAAAGTGTTGGTGGTATCCCACCACCGCTTGGCCATGGCAGTCAACCATACCCGGTCATTGCTCGTCCTACCCAATAGGGGTATGAAGCGAGCAAAATCGGAGGCATCAATGTAAGCCCAACTAGGAGCAGGGAGGGCATCATACCACTCCAACACCTCCCCGAAGGCTGAACCTCCGAAGCCTCGGACATAGTGACCAGTCTGTAAAGAAGAGAGAAACAAAGGATACATAAAGAGCAGATCAAACACATGACACGTGCAGCGGATAACCCTAATAAATCAAGCAAATCATTCAAACCCTAGGTGATGATCTTTCGGTTCTTTTCAAACCCTGGAAAACTAGGCACCCTAGCCCTAGGTTAGTGACTTCTGCATATCCTGGTATTCCTAAGTCCGGGCGCATCAGGCGAACTTTTATCATTTTGTGTCAACCATTTTTTCCAAAAAAAAAACAAACAAACAAAAGTCTTCCTGAAATTTCTAGGATCTTATAACATTGTCTTAAAAAAATTTCTCAAATTTCTGGAATTTTCTAAAAATTTTCAAATTTCTAGTATTTTCTAAACATTTTCTTAAAATCCTTGGATTTTCTTCAAATTTTTCTAAAAATTTTCATAATTTTCTTTAAATTTCTAAGCTTTTTTAGGATTTTCTAAAAAAAAAGAAAAAAAATCTTCTTAAAAGTTCTTCGAATTTCCTAGATTTTTGAAAAAAATGCCCCTTAAATTTCTAGAATTTGTAATAAATTTGCCCCAAATTTTAGGATTTTGACAAAATTCCCCCTAAATTTTTTAGATTTTCTGAAAATCACCCCTTTAGTTTTCTTTAAAAAAAACAAAATAATAATAATAATAATATATAATAAATTTGCCCCGAATTTTAGGATTTCTGACAAAATTCCCTCTAAAAATTCTAGAATTTTTGAATTTTTCAAAAACAAAAATAGAAAACAAAATTTCCTCTTTAAATTTTCTTATGTTTTCTTAAAATAAAAAAATAATTCAAGTCCTTTTACTCTAAAAATAATTGTCCATTTCTTTGTTTGTTCAAACCTAAGTGTCCTAACTGTTTTATCTCCTTTGCATAGGTACCTAAGTTAAGTTCAAAACCCCAATCATCATCCACATCACCAAAATCATTCATCAAAATAAATCATCGAATATCATAATCATCATTCATATCATCATCATCATCGTCGTCGTCATCATATCACAACACATCTGAGTGGATCCTAGGCATGAGTCTACATTTGTCATACCACACAACATGCTTTGACAGCAAGTTTGGAAAACATACTGATGGGCGCCGGCGAGACATATGATGGTCAGGCTCTCGCAGAAGAAAGTCGGCAGCAACAACATCACCTGGAGGCTCGTAGCGTCTCATCCCGCGCAGAACGACGCGATGAGGTAGTGGAGCGTATGTATGAGGGTCAAAGGGCGCTGGATGGCCCTCTCTCGCGTCAGGATCCAAAAAGTTAGCTATCGGCGGCCTCAGCAGCAGCGTCCGCAGCCGCCTGTGCTTCAGTAGCTGCTCGTGCCTCCTCCTTAACAACACGACGAGAAGCACGCTCCGCCTCAACCACGAGGGCGTCCATCGTAGCAGTGGGGACACCCATAGAGGAGCTCCCAGTAGCAAAGGGGCCCTATCGTGCCCCCAAATCATCGTTCCCCTGGCCCTGGCCCGCCATAAAGAGGAATGGGATCACAAATAGAAGTGTGAACATCGTGTGGTAAGTGAAAGCAGAAAGCAAAAGGTGCGGAAGCGAAAGAAACGAGATGAGAGCTTGAGAGAGTCTTGGAAGCACGAGAGGGCTAGAGAGAGAGTGAGGATGTGAGAATGAGCTTTGCCCCGTGCGACCTGGGGGTTTTGTGCGTGCCTTAAGATGGCAACCGCCATGTTTGATGATAGCGATCGCCAGGATGGTGAAGCGACACCTGGCGACCGCCAACTAAAAAGGGATTTTTATCTGGCGACCGCCATGTCAGAGGGGTTCTATCTAGGCGGTCGTCAGGTTTTCAAAGGGTCACATCATGTCAATGTTTCATTATGGTGTTTTGGGTCTCTTAAGGGGTCGTTTGGGCATTTTTTATTGTTATTATATGTTAATTCCTTTTAGCATATTAGGTGCTTTATCTTCTTTTTTGTGCGCACCTTATTAGTAAAAATGATCTAAATAAAAAATAATAATAAAAGATAAATAAATAAAATAATAATAATGTGTAAATAAATTTTCCCTTATGGTGAGTTATTTTTGTATATTTTCAAAAATATTTTGTTAGTTTCAAAACCTTGTGTGTTCTTCAAAGAAAGATTTCCTTAAATTTTATTTTTGTTACTCTATCTTTTTGTGATGATTCCTTTCCGATAAAACTAATTTTAAACCATAACTTGGTTTTTAATCTTGTGTCTCATCCTGAATTTTTAGGTTTTAACTCGACCTATTAATTCGTGGCTTTCTTCCCAATAAATTTAATTTTAAGCCGCAACTTAGTTTTTAATCATTTTTATCCCACGTTTTGAATTTTTAGGTCTTAACTCGACCTATTAGTATGGTGTTTTACTCTTCGGTCCTCCTCATGACCCTAAAACTGACTCGTCGGTCCTCTTCATGACCTAAAACTGACTCGTCGATCCTCCTCATGACCCTAAACTAACTCGGTCCTCCTCATGACCCTAAATTAACTCGTCGGTCCTCCTCATAACCTAAAACTGACTCGTCGGTCCTCCTCATGACCCTAAACTGACTCGGTCCTCCTCATGACCCTAAACTGACTCGTCAATCCTTCTCATGACCTTAAAACTGACTTGTTGGTCCTTTCACAACCTAAAACTGATTGATATTTTTCTCATTATACATGTTTGCATTGCGCTATATTTGTCATACGTCATATTTCTTATCATTGCATCCTTGCGTTCTTGCCCCATGAACTACGTTCTGGTCTGATCCGTAGCAAAGGGGTACGTAAGCAGCTCGATGAAAATTTGAGCACGACCAACATCATATGCATGCTTGTGTGCTTGTGTGCTTGTGGCCTAAGATTGGCGACTCAGTCAAATGGCTGTTGTCTCTGGATCTTTGATATAACTTGCATCATGCGTTGCTACGCAAGTTATATCAAAGAGGGGCAACTGTAGACACCCCAATTTGATCCCGCCCAATCTTAGATGAATTCGATGATGAACACAGGTATAATAGTCCTTCGGTACGATCCTCGGGAAGTGATCCAAGCTCGGTATTTGAACCCAAAACCTTCAAATCAATGAAATTTTTTCGAACCATCGAAACTTGCTGCCCAAGTAAGGCGACTGCCATGTTCATTGTGGCGACCGCCAATAGAACCTCTTGGAAACCCTAGCCAAAAGTGGCGACCGCTAACTTTAATCATAGCGACCGCCATAGAACTTTGTGGAACCTTTCAAAAACATGGCGACCGCCAACTTGCATTGTGGCGACCGCCAACTTTAAATGGCCTGACGTGTCCCCAAAACGTGGCAGAATTTCATTGGCTGAGGAACTCTATAAATACCGTACCTCTTGTACGTTTTTTAAAGATAGAAGAGGGGTGTGAGGTTTTGAGAGTGAAATTCTGCCGAGTTGCCGAGTAATTTCGAGCCCCGACGCCGAAATCATGCCGAGATACCGAGTCCCAAACCCCCAATACCTATATTTGAAGCCCTAGCTTGGAATTAATATCCGAGGATTGAAGCACATTCCCAAATTTGAGGATTCCATAATTCAGGTATCTCGTTTGGATCCCCGGTCTTTCTAACCCTATTCTCTCTCTTTTGGGGTGATCGGGTTATATTTAATCTCAATTCATGTATTTCATTTTATTTACATAGTTAATCTTATTCATCATTTACATTGTTTCATTTAATTTAGTTACTTTAATTTTATTTAATTTAGTTGGTTTAATTTCTTAGTTTACACTCTCACACTAAACACATTGTCTTTTTTTTTTTAATTGATTCATCAAACTAGTGCTAACATGATTTAACGATACGACTAAATAATGTTGTTATCATTATGGTATATGCACTTACATAAAAATAGTTGTAATAGTCAATATTACATCTATTTAAAATCTAGTATTTTATTCTCTTTCTTTTTTTTTCTTTATACATTAATTCAATGTTCTAGCATTTTACTTTGGTTAGTCTAATTTTATTTTACTGGTATTTTATTTTCTTCTTGTAATATTAATTCAATGTTACATTCTTTTTAAGCATTAGTTTAATGTTCTAGTTTTCATTTTTCATTATTTTCTTTCCTTTTTAATGTAGTTCATTTTCTAGCATTTTCTTTTCTTTTAGTGTAGCATTTTATTTCTTTTTATTATCAACTTTATTTCTATTATTATAGTGCTTCATTTTTTTTCTTTATTGCTAATATTCCATTTCCTTTCCTTTTTTTCTTTCTAATATTAGTTTAAAATTTCTTCACTAGTATTAACTTAATTTTCCTTTGTCAACTTTTATTTTATTTTTTTTTCTTTTTCTTTTAACAATAGTGTAATTTTTCTTTCTAATATTTTATTTTCCTTTCTATTTTTATTATTAGCCTTATTTTCATAAAATGTTTCATAACTCTATTTTTTTTTCTAGTACTTATCTTATCTTTTTTTTATTTTCTTTTCTTTTTTTTTTATTAAACCTAAAAATCACAAAAGGATTTTAAATTAATTTTCATCTTTAAATGGCATTATAATTTTCTCCTTTAATAATAGTTAAAACTCTATTATCCTTCTCATTTTTTTTTATTTTTTTCCTTTTTCTTTAACTCTCTTTTATAAATATAACATGTTAATAATCAAATTTTTTTTTTATTTTTCCAAACCATCATTTGTTAACTTAATTTTTCTTCTATAGTATTTTTCTTTCCTTTTCTTTTATTAACCACAAAAACACAAAATCATAAAAACACCTTTTATGCTAGTTAATGTTCTTCTTTTTTTTTTCTTCTTTTCATCTTTTATGTAAATAGTTAGTTCTTTTTTAGTTTGAAAGTATTTTCTAAACTTTTTATTTTATTTTATTTTGGCTTAATAAATCTTTTGTAAGTTTTCTTTCATTCCTTTCTTCTTCAAATTAAAATTTTAAATATTTATTTGTTAATACAAAATGTTTGTTATTAGATTTTATTATTTTGGTTAGTTTTTAACATATGACTTTTTACATGCTTCTTACAACTTTTAGGTAATAACATGCATATTGTACATATTGTGTAGCTTATTTTTGTTAGCAATCCATGTTTAGGTAGTTTTAACACCATTTAGCATATTTGTTGTTCTTTTATTTAAAATCATGCTAGTATAAACAATATTGCATATATACGTGTTTCATGTATCTTTTAGTTAGAAATCGCATGTCGCAGAACTTAGAATTTTACCAATTTTATTTGTTTTAAATTGGAGTGTTATGTACATATATTATGTATTTTCCATACTTGATTTTGGATGTTTTCTATTGGCCTCCATTTTCTTTATATGCATGCATTTGAGAAATCATATTAAATAACCAATGATGATTAGTAGAGGACAACCTTACTGTTTGACGAACAGGGTGCCTAACACCTTCCCCGATTTGTACCTTAGCCCCCAAATTCTTTTTCTCTGATTAACGTTTCCAAGATCAGTAGCCATTTTTGTTTTTCTTAGTTTTTTTCTCAAAAACTAAGTGGCGACTCTATTTTCAATAAAAAGGAATTTTTGAAATTTGATTTTCAATGTGTTAAAATATTTTTTGAAACATCTTTTGAATTCTCTTATTTTTGACCCTCAAATCCCAACGCCACAGTATTTTCTGGCGACTCTACTGGAGACTGGTTTGTAAAATCAAATAAGAGGACTAGACTTGAAAATATTATTGGTTCTTAATAAAAATTTTCATTTGTATTTTCGCATGCATGTGCATTGTTCTTCAAACCCCCCTGCCTGGTTGTCCTGATGCCCTGAACGTTAATCCGTTTCGAGAATTGTTGGGAAGGCGGGCAACTCTTACTAACTGTACGCTATCATAGGTGCAGTAAAAGAATTCGAGCATACTATTTAACCATGTTTTTCATGGGCGGTATATACCCGACTCTATTCAGAAGGCACCTTGTTCAATTGACCAAAATCGGCCTTTTGCATATAGTGAACTTAACCCCCCCCCAATTAGGTGTTGCTAACCCTGTAGGATTATGTGTTTTTCTTCAATGTATGTTTTGTTTGTATATTGTTAGGATTGCTTTGATCAGGCTTAGGCTAGTTCTTTCTCCGAATTTGACCCGGGTCTTCTGTTATCATTTGCTTAGGCTTGCTTTTCCTTCGAGTTCTTACTTGTGTTTTGTTTTTCACCACATTCAGTTTTTCTTACCACAGTTTTCTTCCCAGGGTCATGCCCGTATTTCGTTTTAACACTTCTAGGGTAGTTTCTCTCTCCTCCGAGATCTTTTCGGGTCGTTAGTTCCCTCTTTCTTGTCATTGGCTCATTTCCTCCAAATCCTTGACGTAGGCTCGTTTCTTTCAAACTCTTGTAATACCCGCGAGAATTATTTTTCTACCGTCATGCTACCCATTTTTTATCAAAATTTTTAGGCCGAACCAGTCCGGTCAACGTAGCTCTATTTTCCTGTCGAAGTGCTGTCCGTTTCCTAGTTTTAAATAAACTTTCCCTCTAGATTTTAGTTGATTCCCCTTCTTAACTGTCTTTCTAGTTTTTGGGTTATCCTATTGTGCCGCCGACATGAGCCTAATAGAGGCATTATGTTAGTCTCCGTGTTTATCTGCTCATGATCCACTATTTTACAAATTCGAGATATTTGCCACCTGTTGCTAGAATGTTTTCCTGGGAAGAGTCTGATACTAGCGACTCTACTTCCACGATTTAGGTGTTCTTTGTGAGTTTATCATTGGGCCGAGAAAAGTACAATCAGCACGTGTCTGGGAAAGTCAGTAACAGAAAGACTCTGTAGGGTGCCCAAATAGTCAGTTGAGATGGCAAAAAATGAGGCGAATCTGACAGCCCTAATGAGGGCAATCGCTGATATACAACGAGCTGTAGAACAACAGACTCGGGCTTAGGTGCAGTGTCAGGCACAGATTCGGGCAATTTAGGCCCGTATCCCTGTTGTGAACAGACAATCAGATGACTCAACTGAGAATGCAGAAGACTTTTGGAATGACAATTAGATCCCCGATGGACCGCAAGTTGTTCCGCCACCACTACGGAACCCTCGTCAGGTGATAGTTGAGGAGGAAAACACTGCACAGTCTAGAGAATCTACACTGATTGAGAAGATCGACATGATGGAAAAGGTCCTCAGAAAACCCAAGGGGATCGAGGAATACATGTTAGATGTGGGGGGACTATATTTGTTCCCAGATGCTAAATTGCTGAAAAAAATTCAAAATGCTAGACATGAAAAAGTTTGACAGGACCAGAGATCCCAGAATTCATCTCCGAATGTTTGTTGGCACCCCCTCGCCAATGGGAACCCAGAAATAGTTTCTCTCCCTTGATGTAGCCAAAACCAGAACTTAGGAAGACATAGCATTGGCTTTTATCAGCCAGTATAGTTATAATGTCCAACTGGACGTCACTACTCGAGAGCTTGAAACAACCCGACAAGAGAATCGGGAATCTTTTGTCGACTTCCTGACCCGTTGGAGAGGTAAAGTTGTAAAAATAACAAACAAGCCAACTGAGAAAGAGCAGGTGAGGATTGCGGTTAAAATTTGCAGTCTCCATTATAGTGCTACCTCATCACACAGCCACTTTTCACCTTTGAACAATTATTCAATGCTGGGGTGCAAATTGAGGACACTATCCAATCTGGTGATATCGAGAAAACAAAATTTAGTCAGAAATCACCAAGAAGGACCTTCCCTGCAAATCAACCCGCTGCAACTAATCTCGTGTCCCGCTCGGACGAGATGAACCTTTTGAACCCTTCTTCTTCCACCCATCTGACAAATAACCTTCAGCAGTTAGACAATGGCCAACAGCAACAAAAATCAAGGAGGGTCTTTACCCCCCTCAACATCTCTTTATCCACCGCCCTGAGCCGACTCATCGAGAAAGGGCTTATCTAGCCATTGGATCCCATGCTAGTGCCCGACCCACTTCCCCCAAGATACAATGCCTCTCAATATTGCGCCTTCCACCAAGGCCACGGGCATTTAATTGACATATGTATGAGGCTCCGCCATGAAATCCATAATCTCATTGACAACAAGGTGATCCCAGCACCATCTGCCACCCCAAAATCGAATGTCACAACTAACCCACTGCCGAATCATGCCAGAAAGACTGGGTAAATTACATGTCTCTAGGGGAATCGGAGGACCCAAGTCAGCACATCTGTTCAGCGCACCTACCACGCCCTCATGTTTCAATAACTGAGGATCAAACAGCATGCTCGTTCATGATGATCAAAGGTAGTCGAGACAGGATGAAAGAATGGAATGATAATGCCTGGGAATGGTATCAACCAATAATCCAAGCCTACCAGCAAGAAGAGGAGCGCAATGAAGAAGATGACTGGCCATTGGATTACCCGACTCGACCTTATGGGTTTGGCCATGCGCTTGATGGAATCACCCTTTCCCAACTTTTCGAGGAGGAAGTGTACATCAATGAGATGCAATCCTACTGGTTAGTAAGAATCGGGTTAAAATCAGATGCAGTCCATCCGGTCGATCTTTTCAACCAATGCAGATTCTCTGGACTGAGCTGTGTTTTCTTCCTCAACTATCACCTGACGAGGGACCCGTGGTGGTGGTGAAACAACTTGCGGTCCATCAGGGATCTGGTTGTCATCCCAAAAGTCTTCCCGTTACCGTTTAGGTCAACATGTTGTTCGTTCAGTACTGGTAAATGGGCCTAGATTGCCTGAATCTGTGCTTGGCACCAATTTTGAGCCTGAGTTTGCTGCTCCACAGCCCTCTATATTTTAGCAATAGCTCTCATCAGAGTTGTCAAGTTCATCTCATTTTTTGCCATTTTAGCTGACTGTTCAGATACCCTACAAAGTCTGCCTGATCCTGACCTCACCCGAACGTGTGCTGACTGTACTTTTCTCGTCCCAATGGTAAACTCACGGAGAAAACCTAGATTCCAAAAGCAGAACAACCAGTATTAGACACCTCCTGGGCAAATATTCTGACAACAGACAACGAATATCTCGGATACCCAAAATAGAAAATCGTGAGCAGATAAGCACGGAGACTAAAATAATGCCCCTGTCGGGCTCATGCTGGCAGCATAACAACAGGGTGACCCAAAAACCAGAATGATGGCTAAGGAGGGGGATCGACTAGATTCTAGAAGAAAAGTTTATCTAAAACGGGGAAGCAAACAGCACTCTGGTAAGGAAACAATTCTAACTTTCAAGAGGTTGGTTTAATTTAGGATTCTAACGAAAAATGGGCAGCATAACGGTAAGGAAAAAGGAGTAACTCTCATGGGTATGTCAAGAGTTTTGAAAGAAACAAGCCTAAACAAAGGTGAAGAAAACCAACAACCCAGAAAGAACCCGGAGAAGGGAGAAACTACCCTAGAGGCCTTAAAACGAAACACGGGCATGACCCCGAGAAGAAGACTATGGTGTGAAAACCGAACATGGTGACGAACAAGGCCCAGGTAAAAACCCAAAAGAAAAGCTAACCTAATCAACAAGGGATAAAAGAAAAACTCGAGCCGAACCCGGGAAAGGAACTAACCTAATCCGGATGAATAATCCTAACAATACGCAAGCAAAACATACAATAAAGAAAACACATAATCCTAACAGGGTCAATAGCACCTAAAGGAGAGTTCTAAGTCCATTATATGCAAAATGCCAGTTTTGGTCAATCGAATAGGGTACCTTCTGAATAGAGCCGGGTATATACCTCCCATGCCTGAAGTGGTGCAGGACACGGTCGAACAGTACGCCTGAACTCTTTTACTACACCTATGAAAGCGTGCAGTCAGTAAGGCTTGCCTGTCTTCCCAACAATCCCCGAAACAGATAAACGATCGGGGTATCGGGTCGACCAGGCAGGGGTTTGAAGAATAATGCATATGCGTGCGAAAATGCAAATGAGAAATTTTATTAAGAACCAATTATGCTTTCAAGTCTAGCCCTCCTATTTAATTTTGGAAATTAGTCCCCAACAGAGTCGCCAGAAAATACTGTGGCATTGGAATTTTGGAATTTTGAAAATGATTCAAAAATAAGGGCATTCAAAGATGTTTGAAAAAGATTTTAACACCTTGAAAGCTAAATTTTGAAAATCTTTTTTTTTGTTGAAAATAGAGTCGCTATTTAGTTTTTAAGAAAAACTAAAAAAACAAAAATAGCTACTGATCTTGAAAACGTTAACCAGAGAAAAAGGGTTCGGGGGCTAAGGTACGAATCGGGAAAGGTGTTAGGCTCCCCGTTCGCCCAATCATAAGGTTGGCCTCTACTAATCATCATTGGTTCTTTAATAGAATTTCTCAAATGCATGCAAATAAAAAAAATAAAGGCAAAGAGAGAATATCCAAAATCAAATATGAAAAATACATAACATATGTACATAGCACTCCAAATTAGGACAAATAGATGGATGAATTTCTAAGTCCTACGGCATGCAATTTCTAACTAAAGAATACATGGAACACACCCGCATGCAATATTATTGAAACAACCTACACTAGCATGATTCAAATAAAATAACAAAAATATGCTAGAAATTGTTAAAATTACCTAAACATGAATTGTTAGCAAGAAATAAACTAAACTATCTTAAACATGATTTCAAAGTAATCAAAAATATGCATATTAAAACATACATTTAGAGAAACATTGATATGGTGAATATTTAATACTAAATGTAAAGAAAACTTACTAAGAAAAATAATGGTTTCATAATAAAGAGAATTTAAAGGTTTGAAGAAAAAGAAAAACAAGAAAAGATTTATAAAGAAAATCATTCTAAAATGAAAAGTTAAAAAAATGTTATTAAACGAATGAAAAAAAAAAGAGAAATCTAACTATTTGTATTTTGAAAGAGATAAAAGAAAATAAAAGAAAAGGGAAGCAAATGGGGAAGAAAATTACATTTAAAAAATAAAAATTAAACTAAAGACCTTTTTATGATTTTTGAGTTTAATGAGGAAAAGTAGGTATTATAAAAAAGAAAATAAAGCTATAAGAAAAAAAGAAAATGGTGCTTAAAAAGAAAAGACGAATACTAACATTAAAAGAAAATGAGTACTAAACTAATATTATAAGAATAGAAAAGAAAATGAAAATGGTGCATTGAAAAAAAATTAAAGCTAATATTGCAATAAAAGAAACTTTAAATACTAAAGAATATTAAACTAATACTTAAAAGAAAAGGACATCAAATTAATATTACTAGAAAAGAAAAAAAAATAAATACTAGTAAAGAAAATTAAACTAATGCTAGTAACATAAAAGAAATTAAAAACAATTATTTAACTTAAATATGAAATGTAGTATTAATTACTACATTCACATAAAAGTAAGTGCATTATTATAACAATTAGCAATATTATAAAGTTGTAATTGCCAAAATATGTTACCACTAATTAATGATTTAATGAAAGAAAAAAAAATATCAAATGTATTAAATGTGAATGTGAAGGAGTTAATGACTAAATAATGAACAAATTACATAAGAAAATTACATGAGGCAATTTACATAATAAATAAAGTAAATTACATAAACAAAAGAGACGTGCAAATTGAAATTGAAAGTTAACCCGATCACTCCAAAAGAGAGAGGATGGAGTTAGAAGGATCGGGGATCCAAACGAGGTACCTAGATTAGTGGAGAATCCTCAAGTCGGGATGTACTTCGATGAGCCAATCCTCAGGTAGTGATCCAAGCAAGGCTTCAATGTAGGCGTCGGAAGTTCAGATCTCAGTATTTTGGCAGGGCTTCAACGTCACGGCTCAGAATTACTCGGCGACTCGGCAGATCTTCACTCTCAAAATCTCTCACTCAAATTTTGTCCTTGAAAATGTACCAGAGGTACGGTATTTATAGAATTCATCAACCAATGAGATTCTGCCACATTTTGGGACACGTTAGGCCATTTGGAGTTGGTGGTCGCCATATTGGACATAGCGGTCGCCATGTTGAAAGAAGGTTCCAAAGGGTTCTATTGGCAGTTGCCATAATGTATGTTGGTGGTCGCCAGGTTTAAGACGGCGGTCGCCACTTTTGGCTAGGGTTTTCAAGAGTTTCTATTGACGGTAGCCACAATGAACATGGCGGTCGCCTTACTTGGACAGCAAGTTTCGATGGTTCAACAAAATTTCTTTGGTTTGAAGGTTTTGGGTTCAAATACTGAGCTTGGATCACTTTCCAAGGATCGAACTGAGGTACTATTTTACCTGTTTTCATCATCAAATTCATCTAAGATTAGGCGGGGTCAAATTGTGTTGTCTGCAGAAGGGAGGCAAGAAATTAACTCTAGAGGAGCAAGGAGGGCTCCACGACACCACCACAACCAAACCCTAGGTCTCCACTTTCATTCTAGAGAGAGAGGTGAAAAGAATGAGGGTGAAATGTTTAAGGCCACAATTTAAAGTCTACTCGCCGATAGTCTGCTCAAGTGGTCCCCTCTAAACTCCTCGCTCGAAAGGTCTCATGGCCACTCGAGCAGTCAACGTAAGGAAGGAATCTGAACAAAAGATGCATACACAAATCGAATCATGAGTCGAACACCTCAAAACTCACCTGAACAACTCACAACAATGGTTCTCATGCACTACCGGGCATACAATCATTATCGTGATCAAGTCTTAATTCTTCCTCACAATTAAGCATTTAGCCATTTTTCACCAAAAATATATTATAACATGATTTCATTAATCCTTACAAATAAAAAAGGGTCTGGGTCCCTACAACCTTTCCCACTTAAGAAATTTCATCCCCAAAATTACACATCATCACGAATCAAACAACTCGGGGTACTTACAGACTTCCGATTCTTGCTCCCTGATAGCTCCCCCAATGTCCTGATGATATCACAAACTTAAACATATGCAACGGTTCTTTCTCATAGGTGACGTTGGCCTCTGTTAGGGTTGGTATACTGAAAATCATATCTTTAATATTTAATTTTATTATAATAAAATTAATTTTCTATTTTATGAGAATCTTTATGAGCAATATATGCATATCATTTCTTTGTTATGCATGGATGTCCAATATTCTGTATAGTATTTAATCTGGTGTATAGAG